>ML835406.1:0-28901 GCA_009831015.1 Picea engelmannii | reverse complement strand
TTTGATGGAACATTCCATGTGGCACAACCTAAAAAATAAGTGAATTCTAAATGTTTATACAAAATAAAGATAAGGGTGGATTTCCTTCCAATGAAGAGATGTAGGTTAATGCTCAACAATATGTTAGGAGTGAAAATATAGGGCAATGTGTTGACAACCATCCTAAGTTAGATATGCTAAGAGTAGTCCTAGATGACTTGGGAAGAGTTATGAACACTCCTCCCATAAAGGACAAATAAAGGGCAAAAGATGGCATAAAAAATAATCTCAATCTTTAAAAATAATATTTTAGAAGAATTAATCTTAATCTTCAAAAATAATATTTCATAAGAATTAATCTAAATCACGAGCATACGATTTTAGAAAATATTGTTTTTGTTGGAAAGAATATTTTGTAAAATTTGAATTTTGATTAGTATTTGAGAACAAGATCGATTAAGTGGGTCAAGCGTGATTAAATGGGTCGTAGGTGTTTGTCGATTAAGCGAGTCATAGCTGTTTATGGAAGAAAAATGGGAAGAGTGAATTTCCAATACATTGATGTAGGAAAATGTTCCAACAATATGGTAGATCTAAAACATATCCATAAGTTATTTTACAAACATGTTTTTTTTTGCAAAAGAATGTTTTGTGAAACTTGAATTTTGATGAAGCAATTGAGAAAAAGCCATGGATGCTTGTGTAAGAAAAATGGGAAGAGTGGATTTCCAATATATTGATGTAGGGGAATGTCCCAATAATATTGTCAAAGTAAAAAAAAGAGAGAGAAATAGGTGGAGCCAACTATTACATTAGGGACAAATAGAAGCAACCACTTCTATAGAGTTAATGAGATTGAAGATGGTTTGCTATGAGGACAGTGTGAGATATTTATAGATTATGCCAAAATGGAGAGGAAGAGAAAGCATGAAAGAGGCTTAAAAGCTAATGAATGCAAAGAGATAGAGGGAGAGATGTTGGATTAGATAATTGATTGAGATGCCAATGAAGCTAATTAACATTTAAGAAGTGTGACATTGCAATAAAATGTGGGCAATTTTTTTAAAACAAAACATACCTAAATGATGTGAAATCCATAATCCTATTAAATGTGGTTGATAGGATTCGAGTCTAGGTCTACACAACCATAGAGTGGAATTATCATCACTAAACTACAACTAGAAGATGGTAGTTGCAATGCAATAGAAACTTACCATTTACAATTGAAATTTTGAGTTGTTTCAGACTTTGAACTTATTTTCTATATATTTTTAGAGGAAGCCACCTCGAATCTTGATGATGTGTATTTATATTTAGATTTTGGATTCTACACAGTTTGAAATCATATTATTTCATAATAATATCATTTTTATTAGGCATTGATCATTTTTCAATTTACAAGATCTATTTGTTCAAGCCCAGACATATCATTGATTTATTTTGAGAGAGATATTGGTTCATTTTGCAATTTGCGATTGGTTTATATCTCTTATTGTTGATCTAAAATACAATCAAATTATTAATATAACACGGTGAGGATAAATCCTACTACATTTTTATAGAGGTGGTACTCCTCATTTAATGTATTACAATTTACGAAAGAGACTATAAATGACTAAGCCTTCAGAAAATAAATATCCACATGCAAAGAACGCTTGAGAAAGGACTAGGCTTGTTCAGAAAATGAATATTTACAATATAATACAAGACTGTAAACCATAAAGTGTGAAATTTCAAAAGACAACATTTCCATCATAGCATGATCAAGGTAAGACAAATCATTGGACAAGATAAGAAACATAGCCTGTATTTGCATAAAACTTAACATGATTATTGCATTAAAACTAAAAAAATATTTTGATAGACACACATTTGAATTCTCATGCTTTAACAGTGACCCAAAATAGTTCTCCAGGGATCCTAAAAAATATACAAATATTTTAATAAATAATAATGTACGTGGTGTTCATAAAAGTAAATGACATTTATCCTTTAAAGAGGACTCGGATTGGGCTCCTGCGGACCATGAATTTAAAGAATGCCCTGAAAGATAGAAAAGAGACATAGTCAGGGGTCAGCCTTTGGTTTTCACAAATCCTGAAACAAGAAAGGTTGGATGACTACTAACCAATAAGGAAAAAAAAAGAATAAATGACCACTTGACTTACTATGATGGAAAGTACCCTTGTTCATTTTCTTGTTGGAGTGCTTCTTGTAGAGTTTTTAGCTGAAATTTTCGTGGAAATTATAACTAACTTTTGTTGATCTGGATCAATTATCTTTATCAATGCATTCTTTAACCATAATTCGATATACTCCTGCATGGGAGCAACCATTGTCTCGTGTTTAATTATTGCATTGAATAATTCTTTTTCCATGTCTCTAATATCAAAACTGAGCTAGTGCAACATGTTTTCAACATCTTCATTCTTATTTACATAACAAATTAGCCACTTTTCTACTTCCTCTTCTAAGTATTCATTTATTTCATTGAACTCATTTTCCCATGAAATTTTTAGGGCATCCAAGTGTTCTTGTAACTAATGATGTTTAGAAAGTAGAATTGAATCCATTATCAAATGTGGGCTACTGAGCTCCTTCATCAAATCAACAAGATTTAAAAATAAATCACCCCTCTTGGTATTTAGAACATCACATCCCTCAAGTAGTTCTTCTAAAAATTCAATTATTTTTAACTATCCTACATTAATCTACCTTAATCTAATTTTAGATGGGAGATTCTACTCTCTCCTTTGCATATCATTCATATTGGATATTCTGGTAGAAAATGTGCCAACAACTTCCTTGTAGAATTTTTCATCACTATCCAAGTCATTTTGGAGATATTCCTTAAAAGTTGTAATCCTTGAGGAAAGTATAGTAGAACTAGTACCTAGTTCCCATATCTCAAAGATTAGAGCAATTTTTTTTGCATATTCTCCCAATATATTGTCTGATGGATATCAATAATTTACAGGCACTCCTTGTTCTAAAGCTTGATTCTGGAGTGTCTTCTAAAGTGTTAAGAGGTTATATGGTGGAAATTGGCTCGACAAATAGAGGCTTCGACGATTAGGCATTTTCTAATTCTTTTATTTTTTCTTTCAAGAGTTGGTTTTTTAGTTCAATTTCATTAATTAAAGACTTGAGTGTTTCTCTAGTTGCTTCGTGAAATTGCATGCCTTTTGAGGGTCTCACCCCTTGTAAATCAGTCTCAGAGTTCCACTTCAAAACAACTTTTTTATTTTTCAAGTTGATTTTTTCAATTAACAACTTTTTAGATTCTTTGTTAAAGGCTACATGGTGCAATGTAATAGATTTCTCCTCAAAGATCAATGGCTCTAGACAAGTCAATTCTAGTGTTATTGCTATGTTTTCCAAAAATCTTTGTGCGGCCTAGTTAGGCTATTCTTCTTCATCATCCATTTCCATATCTTTAGGTTCAAGTACTTCTCTCCTTTTTGAGTTACATATATTTTTCTTTTGAGTGTTACAAGGGTAGTATGTGTTTTCCCAATATACTCTTTTGAAGGGTTTTCATCCCTCCATCACCAGAATTTCCCAGATGGGAATTGTTTTGGCCAAGACTGCTTCCCTGAGTCCTATTTTTCATTGAAGAACTCCTATGTGACACATTGGGTGAGTCAGGGTTAGGGTTACCACTTCTCATGGTTCGACCCTTATATTTGTACTAGTCATTAGTTCTAACTAGGGTATCAAGATAGTTATGAACTTTCTCAGGGATGGCTTCCATGGGGTTTTGATTATCCCCACCTCCTTCTTTAAACTGGGTAGTATTTACAGACAATGTGCCGTAACTGATTGCAGACATGTGTGTTGTAAACACATCACTAGGGTCAAATCCTGGAATTTCAGGAATTTCTTTTAGCTTGAAATGATCAAAATGACTAGTAAGTTCATTCAGATGGGAAATATTTTTGACAGTGATTTCCCCAACTTTCTAGGGAAATGGAATGGATTGATTTTTTCTCTTCTCGTTAAAGAAATGCACTTAGAACTTGTATTGTTTGAAGACTTCAATAACACAATTTATCTGACACATGAAAAGGAAGTAAGGAAGGTTTTTCCTCTAAATCGTATAATATTATGAAACTGAAGTCATCCAAGGTTTCAAAAATCCCCTTTCCTGCCAAGAAGGCAACATCTTCTATAGACAATCTCGATGTGGTGGGACCATAGACTAGTTTCTTGAAAGTAGACAAAAAGGCATTTTGAACTTCATAAAAATGATATGGGGCTTTGTGCTTCCACAAAGTTGGATAACAAAATTGAATTGGTTCTTTCCCAAAATAACCACTCCTCATGAGAGGCAAGTCTTAAAAAATATGGCAATATGCAATTGCTAAATCAAGTAGGAACTCATAAAGGATTTCTTATTTTTCCCAAAATTTACAAGCTGGAAATAAACTTCACTTGAAATAATTCGATCCCAATCAAATAAGACGTTGTCATGAACATAGAGGTGTAAGACATATAATACATATCTCGAGATAGTGGTCGTGGATTCCTGCCCAATAATTTTAGAAAATAACTAGGCGAACTCTTTATAGGGGTATTTCAAGGAACATACCTCTATGTGGGTGGAGTTCTTAGAGTAGTCCGAAAGCTTCAAAAGAAAACTATCCAAAATCTTTGACCCTCCATGGTTGGCCTTTAAAAAGGCATCTTCTTCTGATCTTTTGAATGTCATGGTAAGTTCGAGGAGCTATGAAATATGTGGCTTCTCGTACAATTGAATAATCCTCTTTTCATTGTTGAAATTGTCAAAACACCACAAGCTGGTAAGTGTGGGAGGGGTGTTTTTCAACCCAGGAGTTCAACTGGACTTCGTCTTTGCCTGGAGCCTTGGCCATTCATCTAACAACCAAGCATAAGCCTATGCACTACTACATGGACGAATCTTGGTAAAATAAAAAGGTATCTTGAACCTCACAGTGATAAGAGTCTCAAAATGCATCATCTCGCATGCAAGGAACAATTCACTGCCGAAGAATCTCCACCTTTGATCTATTACAACCAAAATTCAAGTAGAAATAAAGACCCTCGTGACAATTGAGTTCTTTCATGTCTTGAGAAAAAACAATTAGGATGTTGATAAGCAAGCCAATCTCACTACCAAACATCATGAGAAAACTCTGCTTGTAAATGGAATCCACCACAATGCAGTAATACCATGATATGTTGTCCACACTTCATAATTTCCACCTGGGTAAGAGAACTAAGGCCCTTATTTCTTAAGTGGGGCATAAAAATTAAAAAAAGAAAAATGATTGATGTGGAAAATTAATAAAAGGGGGATTCCCCCCCTCTTCCTCGCCCACCTTATCTATTGGATCTTGTCTATTCAATCCTTGTCGTCGGGGCATGTCACAACACCATTGTCCCTTGGGCATGTGGATGCCATGCACCCTTAGGAACCCACATTAAATCCCTCGATCAAGGGACAATCCTTCCCTCATTTCATTCTTCAAAATATTACACGTTGTGAGATGTATCAGGTTGTACCTCCTGTGGTTGTACTCAGGAAAATGATTGCAGAAGGTGGTGCTATGGGCATAAGGACTTCACCAATATGTGGGAAATTAATTGCAGAAGGTGGTGCTATGGGCATAAGGACTTCACCAATATGTGGGAAATTAATTGCAGAAGGTGGCGAGGACAAGATGACGAAAAAACTTGTGAGTCAGATCATTCAATGCATGGATCGAATTGTGCCTCATTTCCATATCAGTCTCTTGGTCAATGTTTGAAAATCTATCTTTCACTATCATTTTTCTCTCTATCTTCCAATTCTGTAAAGCTTAGACAATGGCATCCATAAATTCACAATGGACATGTAGGAAGGTGCAATTGGAGGAGGATTTTTCAGAATCACGCAACTTAATTCTTACTCTACACATTTGATATAATGGGCTCTCTTCACATCTTCTTACAAATCTGTAGGAATCAGTGGCACAAAAGAAAATAATTAGACAATTCCAAGATGAATGCAACGCACTCATGATTCAAATGGAGGAATTTTGGGACCATCCACAATAGGATGCAAGCTACAGGATCTCAAAGAATGCTTCTTCACCACCAACAACTCCTGTCCAACTTGACCTGAATGTACCAACTCCTGGAAATGACCGACGATACCTTTTTTAGTGTAGTAACAAACAATTTTTGATAAATGTATAATTTATGTATAAGGATATTGGGCATTTATTACAGAGTGTATCCTAGACACTCTGAAATTTTGTATCTAGGGAAGAACTCAAAGACGTTGTTAGTCTCTATAGTATCCCTCCTCCAGGGAATTTTGATCAGACTATAATCAAAACTTGAGCTAATGTATCTATTTGTCGGCCTCAAATCCACCCTTTTTAAATCAAATTCTCCCCCCTCTTCTTGTTAAAATTTTTTTGTTAACGCACTAGAGAATCAACTCCTTAAAATCTGATACCCCCGACATACAACCTGCCAAAGCTATTCTAGAATTCCAAACTTTATTTGAGATCTTTTCTTAAGGAGGGAGTGTTGTGTACTGTTACCCACCATGCCTAGGGGTAACTAAGGAGATGATGTCTCAAGGCCCGCAGGTAACATACATGGAGTGTCGAGAGCCTGATGCATAGCACAACCCATAGAGTCCCTCCACTGACCACAATTCCTATCATCATCATTTCAGCAGAGAAACATCCACTACACTGGCTTGGGTCCCAAAATACAACAAGTCTAGCTTCATGAGGTAACAAGTCCAGTCTCATGGTAAGTGTCACTTTAATATTTTAATCATTTGAACATGTTGCAAAGAGTCCTTTCTTGATTATAAAACGTTTTCTTGGAAATTATACCTTTTTCCTTATTTCACCTTGGTGGTTGACATGATTTTCTAGTAAGTAGGTCACCCTAGGGAAACGGTTTTCTACTGGGGGGTCTCCTTGAAGGGTCATTGTACCATCCCCAATTATACTTACCACTTTGAACACTTCTTTCCCTCCGTTTCCTCATCTTTTGGGTTTTTGGGCTCATTAACCCCCAAAACCATAAATTATCCTTCCATATGCTCACCCTAAGGTCCCGAGAGCAATGAAATGATTCTCCATAAAATTAAGGACTTTTTGAAACACATAACTAATAAATGTCTCACTTGATGGGGGAATGCATTTGCGGTGTCCTTTACTTGCCATTGCATATGGCACTCAATGTGTTCCTAAATTCAAGTGGCATTGCAATGCTATTTACTTTCCATTGCACATATCACTTAATGTTCAGACCATAATAAATTAAAGGCAAGGGCTTGATAAAATGTTGCATTGGAAACGAAGGATGCTACACACCTTCCATAAAGGCACCCATAAATGAGGCAATATGAACCCTTGATATGCCAAGAAACCCATCCCAAAAGTCTTCCCCAATCCATGTCATACTTATCACATGATCAAGATAGGGTCTTCTTGGGAAACATTCCTTAACTTTGGGATTGGATTACCCAATAGGGCACCATGACACCCCTCCCATACCTAAATATGGCAAATATTATAAGGTCCTTGAGCATTTGTTAAATTTGAAAAAGGGGGGATTTGATGCACATGTTTGGGTGATTATTGTGTTAAATGTGGCTTACTTCGCATGATACTTGTGACTTGTGGACCCTTGGAGGGTGTACTTATTTTTCTTTGCAAGACCTTGCCCACAGGATGGACGTTGGACCCCACATGAGGAATATAATGGATGATGAGTGTTGCACCTAGAGAATAGTGCATGTTGCCTTTGGATTCTCCCTAACATCACCAAAGGATGAGACTACACCACCCCCCACTTGGATGTGTGCCTTTGGAGGCCTAGAACGTCACACTTCAATCCCTTGACGTCACCCTTGAGATGGGGTTTGATGGATCACATGGTGGTTTGATGCACATGAGATGAGGTATTGACACATGAGGGCATGACATGTGGCCTTTGGAGGCCCAACGATCTCATCTTGGAGGCTTAACGTCTCACTTCTAGCCTTATATCACCCTCCTAGGGCATGATGTCACCCTTCTAGGGTTTTATTTCATGTAAATTTTATTTTTTTGCATAATGAAAAGACAATTTAAAGGGGTTGACCCTATTATGTTTGGTTGTTGAAAATTTAAAGTGGACAAATAGGTCAAGATGGATCCATATAAATAAAGCCACTTGATATTTCATTTTATCATCACAATTTTCTCACCTTTATAAGAGAACAATTATGAAATTTTCACGTTATACTTGGTTATCTCTCTCATTTACAAATGAAGCTTGCTTGGAGGGTCAAGTAATGGATGTTCTTTGCTGTTTTTTGGATGGAATAGCTTCAATTAAGGTTTTCTCTTATAATATCTTGGTGAAGTAAGTAAATTTCTGCAATACTGTTTCATGCTATTAATGTTTTTATGGTGAATTGTATTTGTTCATGCTAGACATCTTGCTTGGTAAAACCCTAAGAGAGGAGAATAAGTGCTTCCTCCTCGCACAAGGTTAATCTTATCCAAAATTTGTGAAGAAATCCTAGTTAGGGTTAGACTCCTAAATCCCTCAAGTGCTAGCACTATAGGATTTTAGCCCTAGACTCTTGATTCTTGACCTAGGTGAAGCTACAGGAAGGGATAAAAGGTTTCTAGGGCCCAAAAGTGCTTGCACCCTATAAAATCCCTCTCCTCAAGGATAAAATGTTTCTAGGGCTCAAAAGTGCTTGCACCCTAGACAATCTCTCTCCTCAAGATTCAATCTTTAAGGCCCTAATGTGATAACACCTTAGAGATTGATTCCTACCTCTTGGTTGCATCTAGATCAAGTTCCATGCTAGTTGTTTTTGTTGTTGTAAAGACTCCATAGCCCTCAAAGGCACTAATATTCAAGCTCTCTTATGGTGAAAGTGATCAACAAACTCTCTATTTTTACTCTCTAAATATTCCTACTAACTTTACTAACACTAACCTAAGCTAGCTCCATAATAAGCTTGTTGTTGTTGCAAAAGTTTTCTACAACCATCCTAACATACACTAATTTGTTGCATACATTGCTCTAATAGTGGCCTAACACACCCAAAAAATCCATCTAACAATTGGATAATGTTGTGTTGAGTAAATGCTAAGTTTTCATGGTAAATTGTTGCAATTCTGAAGTGTATTTCTTTCCGTTGCTATAATTTATCTATTGTTGTTGTACTACTGTAATATGCTGCAATTTCATAACAACCATAGTGATTTTTGCTTTCTAGTATCTTAAAGAGGTATTACTTGCATACTTTTACTTGGAAATAATCATATATATGCTAGAAGTGTTCTTGTTCTGGGCAGGTACTCAAAACATATTTTACCTCTTATTTCTCCTTGACCTAGAACTTGAATTAGGTGATCAAGAGAGGTGGCTGTAAGCTTGGCTAACAAAATTTCTACTTTGATCCCTTGAGGTCACCAGGGAATCCTCCCCTGTGGTGGACCTCCTTCATCATTAAAATGAGGGGATTTCTTACTAAGGTGACAATGGTAGGATATCCTGTAGTTACACAAGATTCAATGATCTTGTGTTGGGATTTGCACAACTACAAATCCTACAATAACATGTACCATTCAAATGCCTCAAACTATTGGAATGAATGGTCCTCACATCCTATTAAAATGGGAGAGTAGAGTATTACACACCAATAATGCATAAAGCACTCTATTGAATCAATGCAATGATACATATAAATAAAACAAGGTTTGTCTCAAGATAGACAAACGACCTTGATCACAAAATCACCTAGTTGAGTGAATATCTCAAACTCACACCATTTTCTGAATCTTATTTGGAGAGAATATCTCTCACAACCAACTATGTAACAACCTCCTAAATACTAGGATCAAACCACTCATGTAGAGATTGTTCTCTACCTCACAAAAATAATCTCTTCTCACATGATTAAGACAAGTAGGAGTTACATATTCCAACACTCTCCCTTAACAAGTACTTGTCTTAATCTCCATCAACTGAGGTCTTCATTAACACCTTCTCTTCTCTACAATATATCCTCCACTATAAATTGAAGAACCTCCCAATATGAAAAGTCTATCTCTGGTCTAACCTGGCTTTCATTTCATACATACATCACCGAACTTTTAACTTTTATATAAAGGAACAACCATCCACCAAAATACATGGGTCATCAGCCGCTATAATTGTCGGTCTAATAGGATGTTTTTCATGTACATGGTTCATTCAACATGTTGATGAACTTCCCCCAACTTCACCTCCCAGAGTCTAAAACCAATATCATGGTCCACCCCTAGTGTTAAATAACTCCATTGTAGAGGCTACTACATTATACCAATAGGTTATCCAAATCATCAAGGATACATGCAAAATGGGTTAGCATTCCTATCCGGGTCTTACAAAATATTCCCTTTACATGTTACATACATAAATAAGGTACATACATCACATATTCCACTCATGGAGATACTAGGTACACACTCAAATTTTTCAAGGACCACTACATAAAACATAAAACGACATCATAAAATTGCTACAACTATAATGTGTGACTCATATTATTCAACACACCACTCAAACTTTTACCTTCATTTGTTTGCCATCATACGGTCTTCTTCTGTTTCCATATTCATTGTCACTAGCTTCCCTTCGACTAGGATTTCTTCACTATGGCTTCATCCTCAATTTTTTTTTTTTGTACCTGCATAAAATCGATCATTGATGTCTATATAAAAAACATCCATCTACTGAGATACACGGGTACCATTTGTTGTACTTGCCAATTCTCTAGGAATCATTTTCACCTACATGGTTCATCAATACATTAGACTCTCCCTTAAACATAATTTGGTCCATCACACTCTGAGATTACTTGATCTCACATTCCCCCCCTTAATCAAAGATTCATCTCTGACTCATCATCAAGCTTAGATACAAGTACACCTACCACCCTCGTACCTACCTAGTGGTTAATTCTACAACTTGATGCCACATCCTCTCTATCCATAAGAGGGATACATGCTACATTATTGCATGTGATACCACACTAATCCATGTAGGCATGACTCAAAAGGGATTACAAAACACCATGCGCTACAACACTACCTGTATGTGTGAATAACATGGCTTACAACAAACCTGTGGAAATCAACTTGCCTATGGCTAAGCTTACAACTTGGACCAAAAATTTGTGGTGTCGGGTACAACCGATCATGCACCCCCCTACATCACACATGCATCATTAATTTAGGTACAACAAGCATCCAAAAATACTTTACAAAGGTTACCAATTATATGCCCAATATACAATCCCATTACAAAACTAAGATCATTCTCATCTCATTGCCATCACTTCTAATTTGCATCCTATTCATCTCAATTGTGCCTTGTTTGTCTTTTGGAATCATTCACATACTAGGCATCTCCATCTGCATCTTCAAAATCTTGATTCAATGTCTTGGATCTCTATACTTTACTTGTCATTTGTTAGAGTCAGGAATTCTAACAAAATAACTTCTATGTCATATCGAGGTCACGAGTCTCAATATACTAATGTTAATAAATACAAGACTTGAAAATTTACAAACACAGAATCATCATTACAAAAGTTTCCAAATCATTCTCACTATGAAAATTTACAAACACAGAATCATCATTACAAAAGTTTCCAAATCATTCTCATTATCATTAGCATGCACAAACACAAATTGGCTGCAGACACAACCAAATAGAAACATGTGTGTAGCTCCTAGGCTCAACACCCAAGGGGAATGCCTCTTACAACTCGTTCTTCCAAATAAGCACATGGTTTGAAAAATCCACCATAGGATTCATACCACTTCTTAAACGAGCTGATCTAGTCCCAATCCCAATGAGATTTCAAATCAG
Source organism: Picea engelmannii (assembly GCA_009831015.1). NCBI lineage: Eukaryota > Viridiplantae > Streptophyta > Pinopsida > Pinales > Pinaceae > Picea > Picea engelmannii. Next base: position 17,030 of record ML835406.1, on the reverse strand, counting down.
GTGCGCCATTATTGAATTCAGATTTCTAATTCTAATGCATGATATATAGATTAATGTAGTTTTATTACAAATGTGACATAACCTCGTCATCCATCTCTTTTTTTTCCCAGTACCCACCATCCCATACCATTTGGGGACTGGAAAAGAGCTTTGACAGGGTTAACAAGACAAAGGTTTTACTCGAGGACTATACGGTCTATGGCGATGACGGATGTTTGACGGATGGGTCCAAAACCTATTGACGAATGCTTGATGGATGGGCATGATTCCTTTCTTGAGAATATCAGACTTACACATGAAAGACAATGTAGAGTAGAGATCGAAGTTCTCCGAGCAGAGAATGTAGGTCATATTGAGGTGTCATAACTTCTATGTCATATTGAGGTGTCATATTGAGGTCATGAGTCTGAATATACCAACATTAATAAATATAATACTTGAAAATTTACAAACACAGAATCATCATTACAAAAGTTTCCAAATCATTCTCACTATGAAAATTTACAAACACAGAATCATCATTATAAAAGTTTCCAAATCATTCTCACTATCATTAGCATGCACAAACACAAATTGGCTGCACACACAACCAAATAAAAACATGTATGTAGCTCCTAGGCTCAACACCCAATGGGACCCATCTATCGAGCATTCGTCAATAGGTTGTGGACCCATCTGTTGAGCATCCATCATTGCCATAGACTGCATAGTCCTCGGGTAAAACCTTTGTCCAGTTAACCCTGTCAAAGCTCCTGTCCTGTCCCCGAATGGCATGGGATGGTGGGTACTGGGCAGAAAAGCGATGGATGATGAGGTTATGTTACATTTGGAAGACAACGACGTTAATCTATATATCATGCATTAGAATTAGAAATCTAAATTCGGTAATGGCCCACCTGATTTGAAATCTCATTGGGATTGGGACTAGATCAACTCGTTTAAGAAGTGGTATGAATCCTATGGTGGATTTTTCAAACCATGTGCGTATTTGGAAGAACGAGCTATAAGAGGCATTCCCCTTGGGTGTTGATCCTAGGAGATACACAAATGTTTCTATTTGGTTGTGTGTGCAACTAATTTGTGTTTGTGCATGCTAATGATAGTGAGAATGATTTGGAAACTTTTGTAATGATGATTCTGTGTTTGTAAATTTTCATAGTGATAATGATTTGGAAACTTTTGTAATGATGGTTATGTGTTTGTAAATTTTCAAGTAATGTATTTATTAATGGTGGTATATTGAGACTCGTGACCTCAATATGAAACCTTAATATGACAATCAGAAAAAATACTAAATACAAGAACGATCCATTTTGTATGTTGCGGAAGAATGCATGTCATTTTGGAGTGAGCACAAATGGGAGATGCGGGTTTGTGGGGTTTGGGGTATTTTGAAACATCGTTTACCCCCCACCCCCTCCCCACAATGGGACTCCAACAGATGGAAAAATGGCTTAGTATGGATAAAGAAAAGTAGAAAAATGGCTAAGTGTTGATGTTAGAGACTTGCAGGTTTATGATGATTATGGGTAGAGTTCCTGCAAGTCGCAAAAGTGAAAAATGGTTAATTGTATGTTATACAAGAAGATAAAAATGACCAAAAGACTTAACCTTTGATCAATGAAAATTGATCAACAATTGTGTCCAACTTTGGGACAGTAACCCCCTATGGGTTTTTGAGAATCCATAAGGCCTTGTCCATTGGGAAATGGAGTCAAAGAAAAAGAAAAAGAAAAGAAAACAAGAGAACACGAGGTAAGAAACAAAAATGTGTGTGCAAGGGGAAAAAACAAGAAAGAGAAAGGTCTATGTACAAAAGAAAAAAATGTTTGAAATTAGATAAAGAAGTTCTTGAGGTATTTCCCATTCATAGATAATGCTTGAATTGTTCCATCTATATTCTTCAACAAATAAGAATTGAAACCCAATGTCTTTTCAATCTGATGTGGCCCGATCCAAAGAGCTTCAAACTTAGTATGAAAAGATGGTTTCTCTTTCGCTTTGTTCCAAAGTAACACCAATTGGTCCTTTCGAAAATCCTAAAAAGTAGTGCTTTGATCAAAATATGTCTTAACTATTTCTTATCTTCTCCTCATATCTTTAAATACTTGTGCTCTTTGTTCTTCTGATTGCATCCGTTGATTATATAGAGCTGGAAGAGGAGAATCTACTTCCATGTCTTTGGCTCCTATTTCCATGGTCAATGCATTCAGTTTCATATGTATAGGAATTCTAGCTTCCTTTCCGTACACTATAGTATAGGGTGGTTGTTTAGTGATTTTGTTTGGGGTAAGTGAACTTGCCCAAAGAGAATATACTAGATTTTTGTGCCAATTTCTTTGGTTTTCAGAAACTATCTTTTTTAGGACCAGGATCAAAGTCTTATTGGTTGATTCATCCATGCCATTTCCTTGAGGATAATAGTTCAACGATTATCCCATTATAATTCTATGCTCTTCACAAAACTCTGTGAATTTAGACTCAATAAAAATTGAGCCATTGTCAGTTATAAATTTCTCGAGAACACCAAATATAGCAAGAATATTATCCTTCATGAACAAGATTAGTTGTTCTATATCAACAGTTTTAAGGGCCACAACTTCTTTTCATTTTGTGAAATAGTTAGTGGCAGTGAGAATGTATGAATGTTCTTTGTTGGATTTTGTGTTTTTGGACCTATGACATCCAACCCCCATTGTGAAAATGGTTCTTCTATTGATATAGGCTTCAAAGGCATTGCTACTCTCTTAATCTTCCAAGAGAAATTTTGACATGAGAAACATTTTATGGACACTGAATAAGAATCTTTGAGCATAGTTGGCCAGTAATAACTTGCTCTGATAATTTTGTATGTTGCCATTATTGGAGAAAATGAAATTCCTTTGTGAAACTTATAGTTTTTGTTGGGCTCTTGAATGGTATAGACATCTTAGGAAAATTCCATCAAGGTTTTTATGAAAAATAATTCTAGAGACCAACACATATTGATTGGTCTTCATTTTCAAAGATCTTCTTTCTTTAGAAGACATTTCAACTGAAACTACCCATACTTCAGTTATAAGATAATATCTTTATACCATTCAAACTTTGCTAAAGACGTATCTTGTACGATAATACGAGGAGAATTAACAACTTCAATACCGGTCATTAACTTTCATAATCCTTGTCCTTTTGCAACCTTGGGGGTTTCATTTCTATATTATATCCTTGAAGCTTTGTCAACTAGTTTTCCCATCTTCCTTTTCTGAATTGTTGATTGAATAATATTTTGATAGGAGAATGTGGAACTTAAGGTATTACATGAGAAAATAGAATATAAGTTCTGAAGTGAGCAATTTCTTTAACCAAATAATAGGCTTGCTTTTCTATTGTCGAGTATTTTAATTCATAATCGTGTAGGGTTTTACTCATGAAGGAAATTGGAAGCTCTTCCCCCTTTGGATTCTTTTGAGTGAGTATAGAAGCAACAATTTCTTTTGAGGTGAATGAATAAAATTTGAAGTCTCTGTAAAGGTTTGGACTGACAATAACAAGAGCATTGGTGATTACATGTTTGATATTAGTTAAAGCCTTTTGGATCTTTGGATTCCATTTAAACTTCCAATATTTCTTCAACAACTTGTTGATTGGATTTACAATTGTGACATAGTCTAGAACGAATCTTCGCACACAATTTATCTTCCCAAAGAAAGATTGCACTCCCTTTCGAGATGTGGGAGGATTTAATCCATTTCTTGCCTTAATTATTTCTAAATCAATGTAAACACCTTATTTTCTCACAATGCAACCAATGAGCTTTCCTTATGATATTGCAAACAAACACTTCTTTGGATTCAAAGATATGCCATACATCCTGCATCATTCAAAGACTTGTCTGAGATGTTTGAAATGTCTTTCTCTTAATTTTGAATGAACTGATAAGTAATCTTGATAATCTGCCATAAACTTCCCAATTAAATCACTAAAGGCATGGTCCATTGCTCTTTGAAAAGTTGCACCAACAATCTTCAACCCAAATGGCATGTGTAGATAGGAATATATCCCCCATGGTGTAACAAATGAAGTCTTTGGCCTGTCTTCCTCATCAACAAGTACTTGGTTGTATCCAAAAAATCAATTCCACTTTGACATTAGTGCAGAACCAATGACTTGTTGAAGCAATCTCCATATTTGGGAGAGGGTAATTATCTTTGACACTTGATTTGTTGAGGTCTTAGAATTCTACACAAAGTCTTATTTCACCATTCGTTTTTTAGACTACCAGTAAATTTGATAACCATTATGAATGTCATATTGAAAAAATTATTCCAACTCTCTTCAATTTTTCTAGTTCTATCTTCACCAAAGAACTCAGTTTTGGATTGATTGTCCTCAATTTTTGTCTAAATGGTTTTGTTCCTTCTATGAGAGATATGGTGTGCTAAAATATAGACTTATCATGCTCTTTTAAATCGTCATAGGTCCAGGAAAAAACATCTTTGAACTCTTGAAAAAGGAGGGCATACGTTTTGACTTCATTATCAGTCCAACTAGTACCCAAATTTAAGTACTTCGCTGCTTTAGGTGTCCCAATGTTTATTTTCTGTGTTTCTTGTACTTTTAGGGATGATTCTTCTATCACATTCTTACTCTTTATCTAATCATTTGTTGTAAAAATATATTCTAGACTGACATAACTTTTTGGAAGGTGATTGGCAATTTTTTGATAAGTTTCTTCTTCTTGGCAATTCTGAATTTCAACTTTTCCTTCATCTAAAACAACTGGTAATAAATATGTGAGGAAATTTTGAAACATGTTCATCATTCTCGAATACTTGCCAATGGTCTTGGTTATCTAGAAAAAATGGATGAAAAACTTTCTTGACATGAAAAGTGTTGGGGTTTTTAGAATCATTAAGATTAAAAAGAGAGGTTGCTACTGCTAGTGAATATGCTTTTATATTCTTCTCTCAAAGAACAAAAGTAATATTGAAGGAAATAAATGTATCTATGATTTCCCAAACTCTCTTTACATAATGCTTCAATTTTTGTTTCTTGATTTTTTACCTTTTTTGATATGACCGATAACCAATTCTGAATCTCCAGTTACCACAAGATATTTGACTTGCATCTAAAGCGCCATAGTCAATCCTTAAATTAGTGCTTCATAATATGCTTTGTTATTGGTACAAGGGAACTCAAGTCTGATTGCATGTGGATAAATTCATGGTTTAGGACTTTTAAAAACAACGTCAACTCCAACACCATATTTAGAAAAAGCACTTAAAGTAATTTTCCAAAATTCTTTAAAGTCATTGTGTGCATTAGGCTTGGGAGGACTCATTTTCTTTGTGGTGAAAATAACATAATTCCCGATTCCAACATAAATATAGTTCTAGAACATCTCAGTTTATTTTTTATCAAACGAGGTGGGTCTTGGGACAGGATTTTGGGAACTATGCAGCGTGCGCAAAAGAAGGAAAGACAGTTTCCACACTTTCAGGGATCAATTCGTGCAAAGTAAGGAAGACCATTGGAAGTCGTTAGGCATTTTGGGTTCATTGATATGGGCTAAGCCCTATAGTAATTGTATAAATATGTAAGGGTTTTGTGGTAGATAGAATGTAATGTATGAAATGGATGAAGATCGAAGTGTGCAAGTATGTAAGTAGCGAAGATCGACAAAGAGAGATAGATGGATATAATATAATAAGAATCCGGTTGTTGTGGACGTAGCCCATCTTGGGTGAACCACGTTAAATCATGGTGTCTATGTGTTATGATGTGATTGTTCTATTTATTGCGCATATGATATATGCTCTGTTGCAATGAATATTCTACATGTTGTTACTATGTTTCTTCACACATGATATAAGGTAGAATGAACAAATGCTAAGTATAATGGGTATCATGACTGCCTCCCATCCCTTCATCACTGCGAAAAATTGGTTCCTTCAGTTCCCATAGATACCTAGGGTGAGACGTCACCTACTTGCGGGTGATGCTGAAAGGGCCGGTATCTGAGGGTTTTGTTGGTGAATTCATGTTGAAGCCTGGGTCTTCCCAATGTGTGCCAACAAATGGTTTCGTCGCTGGGACCGGGATTTGCGACTGAGGGGATTGTGGAGGCCGGCGAAGGAAGATATAGGACGGTGGTTAGAGGCAAAGGAGTACGATTTTTCCAAATATCATAATAAGAACCCACATATCAGTTTAGAGAAGTGGTTATAGAGGTACGTATTTACAGACTCACATGCAATTTTCTTTGTTGATTTCTCGATATTTTTGACTGAGTGGTTATAGAACTTAGCTGAAAAGAATGAAACATTCCACACTGTTGTTCCAAGGAGTTTGGATCCCTGATTTGATCCACCAATTTAATGCCATAATTAATCATATCTCGCGCTCAATTGATTTATGCCTAGATAGAGTATTGGGGGATTATATTACTGAGTTTGCTATAGATTGTACCAGTCATATAGTGCTGTTGAAAGAGAGTTATTTAAAGGTCCGTGTAGAAGATATTTGAAATCACTATCTACTTGAGTCAAGATGTTGTTGTGTGACAAAGGGGTTATGAAGTTGGAATCTGGTCACCCTAGTAGCTAGGCGCCTTTGCGCGCATAGGGGGATTGTGGGGTGACCAGGGGATGGTTTGAGAGTATGGAGAAGAGGGGTGTAGGAAAGAATAAATAAGGAATAGACAGGATGAGAATGTTAGGAAGGAATAAGGTGCAACGAAAGAAGATATTAGAGTGTTGCGCAATGGAAAAATATTTCGATATAGTAGGAAGAGGACTATGGATGATAGAGAAAGGAAACCAAGTGAGATTGAGGAAAGAGACACTGACGTAGTGCTCCAGATCGAAGAAATACCACACAAAGAGGAAAAGGAAAAGGACTGTTGGCTCAATCCAACAGAAGGAGATCCATTACATCCCAGTAGCCCCACTTAGGCTAGACTCTACGTTGAACCCACGACCCCATGTGCATCTCCAAGGTCTGAGGTAAGATATGAAACTTTGTTGCGAACACTTGTAGTTAGTGAAGGAAGCAATGCTAACAGTAAAGGTAGTCAGAGTAGTGGAAGTAGTACGCTACCCAGATTCAATTAGCAAGACCGAGGAAAAATACTACGCAATACACAATGGTGGGGGTATACCCCACTTTGAGAATGCATGTCTTCCATGGAGTAGGAATAGAAGATCCAAAACTACACTTATTTGTCTGTGAAGCAATATGGATTATGAAGCAGGTCCAGGATGATGATACAAAAATTGCGCAGTTAGTGACAAGATTCAATGACCACGCGTTACTTTGGTATATGAAATATCATTCCACTGCACCTGTAGGACAAGCCAGAACATTGGAAGACATCAGGGAATCCATGTTAAAAGAGTTCAAAAAACCGAAGCCTGAGTCACATTGTATTACATAACTAAAAGATATCAAGTAGTTGCAGAGTGAATTAGTATGGGATTTTGATTAGAGACTCAAGATATTAATGGATTGGTTAACCTTCCAGATTCTAGAAAAGTAGCATAGGGAATGGTTCATTGTGGGATTTTTACCACATATACGATGCCCATTGACACAAAAAAAGATTATGTCACAGTCAGAAGCACTAGAGATCACCATGAAGTTGGAAGCATACCCTATAGGAGAGAATGGTATAGGGATGGCTCAGATTCTGTCACAACTAGAAAAATTAACAATTCAGTTGTAGGATATTTCTAAAGGGAAGAAAAAGCATGAAGAAGTATGGTGTATTACATGCATAAAGGATGGTCATCATAAGAAAGAGTGTCTAACCTTTAAATATTATTTGTCTACAGGAGCCCCAAATCTCTTGTCCTCGGGACGAGGGGTATGGTGTGAGATATGCCGAATGATGGGTCATCACCCAACCACTTTTCCTTTGATGCAAAAGTATCAAAACACAACCAAAAGATTATTTTCTAATTTTTGTAATTCTGTGGGACGTGATGAAAAGGACTGTCGTTAACTTGATCTAATGAGAGAATGCGCCAAGGATGCATACAAAGTTCAAGGTGAAGATGGATTCAGAAGGAGGGGTACCACAATATAATACTCGAAGGGGCTACAATCAAGGAGGAAGAGGAGGATTCGACAGAGGAAGAGGACCGATTATCTGCTATAACTGTAATCAGCATGGGCATTTGGCATGAGATTGTCAGAATCCTTGTACGATGTGTACACACTGTAGATAGTTGGATCAAGCGACAAAAGACTGTCTGCAACTAATCGTGAAGTGCCAGGAGAAAAGGAACCAGAATGTTCATATGATAACAACAAAAGAGCGCAATGATCGACCAAGGGTAACAATAGTTACGCATAGAGGAGAATGAACAAGAGTTGATGCGATAAAACAAGGAATTCATACTAACTAGTGGGTTAGGAAAGCAACAAAACCTCCTCTGGATTTCAACCCTCGGAAAGAGAAAGACACATATAAGCAATCACGGAAGGAACTGCTAGAAACATGATGGGGAGCATTGACTTCACAACCTGTGTATGAAATGCTTCTAGTCTATGACCACTCAATTACATAAAGGCCAATTGAGAAGGTAAGTACTTTGAAAAGTTTCTTAAGGAGTTGTTTAGAACTAATGAAGGATGAAATTGCATTAAATGCGTTGTACGAGATGATCGACTAGTGCATGCAAGATAAATAAGCACATGATGCACAACGAGCAATTAACCAGGAACAACGCATGAAAATGACGAACATGGAATTCCAAGTTAATACATAGATAGGAGATTATGACATGGATAATATCATCTTAGATCTCGGATTTGATGTGAATTTCCTTCCGAAGAAAACATGGGAGATGATGGGAAAACCAAAATTGATCTGGTCACCAATTCAGTTGAGGATAACAAATCAACACAAGATTGTTCTGGTTGGAATACTAACATGGGTACATGTTAATATCGATGGAGTGCACATCACAACATATTTTGAAGTAATTGAGATAGTGGATGATAGTAAACCTTATCCAACATTACTTGGACTCGATTGGGCGTTTGATAACCAGACCATTATTGATCTGAAAAAGAGACAAATTATCTTTGAAGTAGGAGACTTGAGAGTTACTACGCCATTGGATTCCACAGAAGGAAGACAATATGTGGAACTGACAAGGGAAAAATAACTCGATAAAATTTATAATGTTTCTGCACTGATGGATGACTATATTAATCCTACTATTGAGGGTGTACTCGATTGGTGAAGTATCAATTCTTATGCATCAGATTAAGAAGAAGCCCTGGATAATTGGAAATAGAGGTTACATGAAGTACCTACAAGGAGATGTGCTCATATTTCCTGCACATTGTGCTGGATTGGAGCTGAGGTACGTGATCCTCCGAAGTATGATGGATTAACAAATATAGATTATTTTGTAAAAGATTTTGAATTGAAGATATCAAGACAATAGATATTTATAGCTTCAGATATCATGCTAAAAGTGACTCCTACAAGGTGGTGGGTTGCACATAAGGATATAATAGATAATTGGTAGCAATGCCGAAGGTTGTTGTAGGCCAGGTTCAGAACAAAAATTGAATATACTATGAAAAAATACACCGTGTTGAGTTGTCCTATAGATAATCTTACACAGTCCACCGTGACATGGAACTCAGTACCTAAGCAGGAATGGACACACTTGTTTATACACACTCTAGATACGATCTCAAAGAACTGGTATATAGAGATGGAAGTACACAGAGGAACAACATATTGGGAAGATTTGACTCACAACTTCAAGGTAACTTTGAATTTCAAAGATGATGCCCTTTTTGTTGACACAACTCTGTAGATTATCAAGAACAATATATTTACACCAGAAGAATTGACATGACCAATGCCCTTATGTAGTGCGCCTAGATCTTCTGCAACTATTCAAGAGGTTTTGGAATGCTACAACGTTGTTGGAGAAGACCAAGACGAGAAATTTTCTAGTACCAAAAACCGAAGGACAACGTGCAATAGAGGGTCTCGAGATTGAATCTGTTAAGTATGCAAAGTCGTTGAAAACGTGCAAGGTGAATATAGGTACGAAGGATAATTGAAATTTTGCAAACATTGGAGATTACTGGAATGAAGAAACTGTCGAGAAGATTACTGATTTACTGCATGAATACCAGGACCTTTCCCAACTACATTTTCAGAAATGAAAGGGATTGTTGGGGAGCTAGGGGAGATGGGGATCCCTTTGAAGCCAGATGACAAGTCAGTGAAGCAGAGATCGTACCGATAGAACTCAGTATATAAGCAGAAAGTGAAAGCATAAATAGACAGGATGTTGGAAATTGGGATTATTGAACCTGTTGTAGAGTCATATTGGATCAGTTCGATGGTGATTCAAGAAAAGAAAATGGGTGGAATCAAACTTTGCGTGGATTCATGGAAATTGAATGATGCTTGCTTACATGACCCGTTTCCTACCTCGATTACATATGAATTCTTGGGTAATGTAGGAGGATGAGAAGCTTACTCACTTACTAATGAATTCTTTGGGTATCACCAGATTAAGGTTGCACACGAGAATAGGCATAAGACCACATTTGTGATAGAATGGGGATGTTATCAATATACAATCATTCCTTTTGGATTGAAAAACGCGTCAACAATATTTTCCCGATTTGTTGTCGTAGAGTTTAAAGAATTTATTCATAAACTCCTAGAAGTATACTTGGATGATTGGACAATGTTTAGTTTGTTGAAGGACAATATTGAAATTATTCCCTTAATGTTGGACAGATGTAGACAGTTCCATATTTCCTTAAAATTGAAGAAGTGTATTTTTTGTGCACCATTTGGTATCCTATTGGGTCATGTAGTATGCAAACAAGTACTTTTGGTTGATCGTGCAAATATTGTTGTTATTGTTGATCTGTCGCCACCAACTTCAGTGCGACAACTGCGAGCAAAATTGGGTCATACGAGGTACTACATAAATCTTATTAGGGGATATGCGCGGATCACAACCCCCCTGGAAAATTTGGTGCAAAGGAGGTCAAGTTTCAATGGAATGAGGAATGTTAGAAAAGTTTGGATACCTTGAAGCAAAAACTACTTATTGCGCCAATTTTAGTATTTCCAGATTGGATGAAGGAATTCCATGTCCACGTAGATGCATCATCTATAGCATTAGGCACAGTTCTAGCTCAGCCATGGGAAGGAGGGTTGGATCATCCCATTGCATTTTCTAGCAGGAAGTTATCAACTATCGAATAGGATTATACTACTATAGAGCGTGAAGGTCTGTAACTAGTGTATGCACTACAAAATTTTAGGCATTATCTACTAAGATCTTATTTTAAGATGTACACAGATCATTCTACACTGAGATACTTAGTCAATAAGCCAGTGTTGGGGAGGAATATGTGCAGATGGATGTTATTATTTCAGGAGTATGATTTTGAAGTGATTGTGAAACCAAGAAAATTAAATACAAAACCTGACCATTTGTCATGCATATTAACATGGGAAGATGAAGGAAATATGGATGATAGTCTACCAGATGCACACTTGTTTGCAATATATATGGTCGATGATTACTTTACAGATAGTGTTCAGTTCTTGAGCACAGGAGTAGCCCCAACCAACTTTACAGTTACACAAAAGATGCAGTTAGTAGTAAAGGCAGTAGATTATCAACTTATTGCAGGGAATTTGTATAAGTTAGGTGCATATGGTATTCTTTGACGATGTGTATTGGAGCACAAAAGGCCTATGATATTATTGGAGGCACATGAAGGAATTACGAAAGGCCAGTATACAAGGAAAGCAATGACTCAAAATTTTTTGGACGCACAATTTTCATGGCCCACCCTTCATAAGGATGCTAAGGAGTTATGTCAGACCTGTGATGTCTGTCGCCTAGTTGGGAAGACATCCAAAAGAGTCAACATGTCTTTAATACCGCAAGTTACGTTGCAGGATTTTGATAAATGGGCATTTGATTTCATTGGACCGATCAACCCACCAATAAAAAGGTAAGGATCAAGATATATAATCACTGCGACATATTACTTGACCCGATGGGCCGAAGTATAACCTGTCAGAGATTGCATCTCGAAGACTAATGGATGGTTTCTATTTGAGAATGTTGTTATAAGGTTTGGATGTCTGAGAATCCTTATGAGTGATCAGGGGACACATTTTTTGAATAAAAAATTGCTGCTTTGACAAAATAATTTCATTTTTATCACCAGAAGAGCACACTTTATCATCCATGGGTGAACGAAATAATGGAAGCATTTAACAAGATCCTAGAGCATGCACTGGCAAAGATATGTAATGTAAATCGAGATGACTGGGACCTGAGGATTCCTGCAGTACTATGGGCATACCAGACTGCATATAATAAGTTGACATGATATACACCATTCCGATTAGTATATAACCAGGAAGCAGTTATGCCCATGGAGTTCATTTTTTCGAGTCTGCGCATTTCTGCGCTGATAGAGCTCATGGATTTTGGCACAGTAGAGAAAATATTGTCAGAGTTAGTAGAACTTTAGGAAGACCACTTCGTCATAGGATTTCATAAGCAAGTTTAGAAAGCGTGGAAAAAGGAATGGCATGACATACATATTAAACAAAAGAAGTTCCAGATGGGAGACCTAGTTTTTCTCTATGACAACAAATTTTTGCAGCATCCTGGAAAGTTCCAAATGCACTGGTTGGGTCTGTATGTGATAAGATTTGTGCTTGAGGCAGGTGTTGTTCAGTTGGAGAAATTGAATGGGAAAATCATGGAAGGATTGGTCAATGATAGTCGATTGAAACTGTATAGGGACAACCGTTCTTCCGCGCACTAGTCTGATTGCGCATTACATGTACTATAGTATTTGTATTATATGTATAAAAAAGAAAGAGAGAGAAAGAAGAGAAAAAACAATGAAACAACTTGAGGCAAGCCACAATACACATTTGAAGAGACAAGAGGCTTGAAGTTTTGGAACAAGCATTGTTCAAAGAGTCAAATTAGCAGAGAAAAAGATGAATAAGAAATTGTTGCAGAAAGAAATAGGAAGGCATGCAGGAAGGAGAATTGAATTCCACGCAGAAAGAAGAATTGAATTGCACACAAAAAGAGTTAGGATAAAGACTTTTATGGATAATGGGAAAATCATTAAAGAGAAAAAATGATGGTGAGACGACATAAATGCGTAGTCATAAATGAAAAGCGGCTACAAGATTTTGATAGGATGGCAAATCTAGACCACGATGCACCGAAAAATATGAAATTAATGCAGAGTCTGTATGAGAATTGAATGTGAATAAATCAGATCGGGCTGTGAATTTTGGCGTTAAGAGGAATGAAACATCTGGAAACAACCTATAAAATCAATTGAGGGGCGACGAGAAAGGGTCATATCTCTTTGTACATTCAAAGAGAATAGAGAGCGAGAGGAGAGCCAAAGCTGACAAGGGAGAAACCCGAGTAAGTTGCAGACATAATTGAGTTATAGAAAGCCATGGTGCTACCAAAGTTAGGAGCATCCACATCATATATGAAGAAACCACACACTAAGCAGGAATCAATACTAGTACAGGAAGAAACCCCGAGAGCAGAGGCATTCGATCTAGTAAACTTTCCCAAGGCATATGTGCTACCCAGAAATCCAACAACAAAGCAAGTTAGTCTACCCAAGGAGATGAAGTATGATCTTGTTACAATGATGATTCCACCTGGGGTCACTCTCGAAGGAGATATGTTAGTCACAATAGGAAGTTTGCATTTTTTAGACCATGAGCTAGCATTTCTGAAGAAATTCTTGGAGTTAGGACCACAAAACTATCTGCGCACATGAGTTAACTCAGACTCACTGGTACTCACAGTCAAGCCACAAGAGTGGGCAACAATACTGCAACAAACATGCATATTGAACCTGTTGGAGATCCCACATTTTGGTAGAATCACAAAAATAAACATCTACGTCAAATTATTGTTGAGCTGCATCCATAGAGGGTTTCTCTGGTTGGACAGGCTAATGTTGATCAATACCCAACTTATATTGCATATTATAGGATTATCGACAACATGGGAAGACCCACTACCCTTGCTCACGGATAAGACTTAGGAAAAAACATTAGTAGAAAATATGAAGGAAAAATATGGCACACACAAAGGAGCACGCGGATTAGACATCACGAGCATCAACGATGATTCCATCAAGTTTGTGACATAGGTGCTAGATTGCAAGTTACTTAGGAAATTTCACAGAGATCAGGTTCCAGTAAGAGTAATAGAAGCAACAAAAAAGTGCGCAGCAAGAGTGCAGATGAACTGGGTGACATTTTTGGTGAACCGTTTTTTAACCGATTGCAAGGAAACATAGGATAAAGGTACCGAGTTTCACTATGCTTGGTTATTGATTTTGATTTCATTAGTCGCTTGGAGGGATCCAGAAGAAACCCAGTTCCTAGAAGGTATGAAACAACCATATCTAGTAGCGAGGTATGTTTCTTTGTGGCTCCCCACACATAAGAACAAACAAATGGAAAACAATACCACATTCTACATTTACAATGAGACAATATGGTAATGTATTGAGGACACCCCACACATACTATCTCATATAATTCAAGCAAACAAAAAAGTCGTGTGATTCAAAGCATGGCCACACCACATGCGTATCCAAGCAAATAGAGATCCAGATAAACAATGGTTGTTGACTAACTACAAGTTGACAGAACATGATGTCAGCCAGATTGTAAATCACTGCGAAGTAGAGTGGAAAACCCCAGTGCCAAAAACAATGCAGAAGGAAACATAACACCAAGAGAAGGATAAAGAAGAAGAACATGAACACAAAGAACAATGGAATGGTGCAGGGGACATTCAAACATCACCACCCATTGGAGAGAAGAGAAAAGATCATCCTAAGGATCACTTAAGACATAAACAAAAGAAGAGGAAATCCTTAAAGGAATTAACTATCCAGACCTTGACTAAAGATGACTTGGAGAATATTGGAGATCAAGTGAAAGAAATCACTGAAGAAGCATTTCAGAGATCTGCGCATAAACATGAGGTAATGCACATGAATGTGCAGGCGCATATAACTACACTACACTAGATTTTGGAATCGACCAAGATAGCACCAATATGAATGACATAAGAAGAACAAACAAAGAGGACAAAAAAGAAAACAAATTCATGACCGAAATCATCTCAACCATAATCAACAATAGAAAAGCATCAGATTATGAAGATATCAACAAGGGCCATAGAGTTTCCCATGACAGAAATGTAGGAGCACGGACAAGCATTAAGTCAAATTGACTTAGTGTTGTCACAGTTACCATTGAACGTGCTACATATCTTGCAAACAAGTGTCACACAAGAGATCCAGTTGCACGCAGAATCGAATGCTATGCAGTTGGTCGAAGAGACTACATACAATGATGCATTACTCACATAATACGATGAATTCAATGCTAGAACGGGACAAGGTTGTGTAGAAAACAACAAGATTGCAACATATAATGAAGGAGGTATACAACAATATCTTAGAGGTACAAATAGAGGAAGATACTTCTTTGGAAGAGAAAGTGACAAAGATAAGAGAAGCCATTCATGGATTCCATGCAAGGATAGCTGATTTGAAAGCTTGCACAACACTAAGTACCCCACTAGAAGAAAGGGAACAATGGGAGAAGACAACCATGGCCACCATGGAGAGAATTAGGAGTTTGGATGAGAAATGTGCAAAGTTATATGAAGAAAGTACACAAGTGTGGTCTCATTTGATGGAGGATGCAAAGTTACAAACAATAGAACATAGGTTACAGGCTGCAAAGGAGAAGGAAAAGAAGTTAAAAGACATAATAAACACTCTGCCAACAACAAAACAAATGACTGCAATAGTTGAGAATATGCAGTTGTACCTCAAGATAAACTAGATAAGAGTTGAACAACAGAATCTCATGCAGAATTTTGAGCCATTGTAGGAGGAAGAATTTTGGGTGACAAAAGAACTTGCGGCTGCATAAGGCATAGAAAGAAACCAATGGAAGACAACGCAGAGAAACCAAAGATCCCCATTATCGCACAGATAACATAGATTATTTTGGAGCAAGAAGCATAAGAAAGAGAGAAGGTCACAACTGTGAAGGAAATTTTTCAGAAGTTCCTTGTGACGTGCCATTAATCCCTTTGGAAGGATTGAGTGGCTAAGAATGAGCGACAAGTGAGTGTTGGGGGCCTGTTGGGACATATTTTTGGGACCAGTTTCAGGAACTTCACAATGCACATAAAAGAAGGAAAGACAATTGGCCCACTTTCAAGGATCAACTTGCACAAAGGAAGGAATATCGTTGGAAGTCATTAGGAATTTTGGGTCCATTGATACGGGCTAATCCCTATTGTAATTGTATAACTATGTAAGGGTTTTGGGGTAGATAGAATGTAATGTATGAAATGGATGAAGAACGAAGTAGGAAAGTATGTAAGTAGCGAAGAGAGACAGAGAGAGATAGAGGGATATAATATAATAAGAAGCCGACCATTGTGGACATAGCCCATCTTGGGTGAACCACGTTAAATCATGGTGTCTATGTGTTATGATGTGATTGTTCTCTTTATTGTGCATATGCTATATGTTCTATTGAAATGAATATGTTACATGTTGTTGCTATGTTTCTGTGCACATGATATAAGGTATAATGAACAAATGCTAAGTATAATGGGTATCAGGACTGTCTCATGTCCCTTCATCACTGTGGAAACTTGGTTCCTGGAGTTCCCATAGATACCTCGGGTGAGACTTCACCTACTTGTGGGTGATTCTGAAAGAGAAAATATCTGAGGGCTTTATTGGTGAATTCATGTTGAACCCTAGGTCTTCCCACTGCGCGCCAACAATGGGCTTTCTTTTTTCTCTGGGTACTTTGATAATTGTTCACTACTACATATTGAAAAATTTGCGACGACCACTTGCGACGAAAGTACTCTTTCGTCACAACATGCAAGAGAAAAAGTTTAATTTTTCTAAATCCACCCCATATTTGT
>ML835405.1:52303-78161 GCA_009831015.1 Picea engelmannii | reverse complement strand
ACATAATACTAAGAGAAACCAAAGTCCACCTGAGATACAAAAGCATGGCCCTGAAAATAACAATACAAGAAGAAGCACCTCAAAGAAGGCCCAACATGGAGCCAAGAGGCATGTTGACGTCAAGGATTCAACTCAAGAATCCTCTAGTGAGGGAACTAACAACTCCAAGGAATTTTCTAGCAATGAGACTAGTTTACATTCTTTGAGGAGAAGAAGAGGATGAAACATTCCAGAAGCCATAACCCTAAAGAGTTTAAAAAATACAAACCACTGAATTTCGATGGAGAGATTATGAAGGAGGGAGATGTAGGAGCTTGGATACTCAGCGTAAAGAAGTACTTCAGAGTCCATGACTACTCTGAGAACTTGAAGGCCCAAATAACCATCTTTAACTTGAATGGAAAGGACTCCATCTTGTGGGAGGAACTTAGAAATGTGAAAGGAATTCATGAGGAGGAGTTGTCATGGAAACAGTTTGAAAATTATTTTCAGAAAAAGTACTTATCTGAAAGGTACTATGATGAAAGGACCAAGGAGTTCTATGAAATCAAACATGGAAAACTCACCATTGCTGAATATGTCAACAAATTCCTTGAACTATTGAGGTATGTGCTTTACATCAAGGATGAAAAGGCGAAGGTGCAACAATTCATTAGTGGGATGCCTCAATCCTATCGAGCCATAATTTAGTTTGATTAACCCAAGACTCTAGAAGACACCATTAAGAAGGAAATGTACTCCTATGAGAAATTCAAGCATAAAAAGGACCTCATAAGGATTGGAAAAAGGAAATCAAATTGAGATTTAAGAAGACGGGGTTTAAAACTCCAAGGTTTAGGAACCATGGGAAAGGCTCTAAGATGAGCCTTCCTACTAAATGTCCACCCAAGAAACTCTAAATATACTTCCTTTAAGATCTTATGACCTACTTATTTGCATGGAATGGTTTGTTTCCCATAAATCCAAGTTGAATTTTTATAATAAAACATTGGAGTGTGAAGATGACAAATGGAGGAAAAGAACCCTACAAGGAATTCAAAATCTTGTCTCAGTGAGACAAATATCAACACTTCAGGTGAAGAAGTATTACAGAAAAGGATATTCTTTGTATGCAATACAAGTGTTGAACTATGTTGAGGACAATAAACTAAGCCTAGAGGACCATCCTATATTAAGAGAGTATAAAGATGTGTTTCCAGAAGAGGTACTAGGTCTACCTCTAAGAAGAGATATTGATTTTTCAATAGAACTTGTACTTGGAGCGGTGCCAATGTCTAGAGAACCCTATAGAAGGAGTACACCAGAACAGGTTGAGCTCAAAATGTAGTTGAAGGAGATGTTGGAAAAGGGTTACATCTAGCCTAATGTTTCCCCTTTGGGAGCACCAGCCTCATTTTTGAAAAATAAGGATGGCACATTCAGATTGTGCATAGACTACCGACAACTCAACAAGATGATCATTAAGAATAAGTATCCCTTGCCAAGAATTGATGACATGTTTGACCAGCTAAGGGGTGCTACAATATTTTCTAAAATTGATTTAAGTTTAAGGTACCATCAAGTCCAAATTAAGGATGAATGCATCCATAAAACAACCTTTAGGACAAGATATGGGCACTATGAATTTGTGGTGGTGCCATTTGGGCTTACCAATGCACCAACCACCTTTATGTGCGCGATGAATAATGTACTTAGAAAATTCTTGGACATTTTTTTGTTGGTATTCATAGATGACATTATGATCTATTCTAAGAGCAGAAAAGAGCATGAAAATCACCTCAAGTCAGTGCTTCAAGTGCTAAGCGAGCAAAATATTTATGAAAAGTTTAGTAAGTGTGACTTTTTTCAAAGGAAGGTCCATTACTTATGCCCTGTCATCACTGAGGAAGGAGTGGAATTTGACCCCGAAAAGATAAAATCCATCATGGATTGGCCTACACCAAAGGATGTCTCTAATATTAGATCCTTTATGGGCCTAGCAGGATACTATATAAGGTTCATTAAGGGGTTTTCCAGGATTGGTTATCCAATCACCTCCCTACAAAAAAAGGGAGTTAAATTTGTTTGGACCAAGGAATGTGAAGAGAGTTTTCACCAACTGAAACACCTTTTAACCAATGCACCAGTACTGAAAATTGCAAATCCACATAGGGAATTCCTGGTGTGTATAGATTCTTGCAAAGAAGGAATCGAAGAATTCCTTATGCAAGAAGGGCATGTAATTTGTTATGAATCCAGAAAATTGAATGCACATGAAATCAATTACGTGACACATGACCTAGAATTGGCTGCCACAGTTCATTCTTTAAAAATGTGGAGGAATTACATCATAGGTCGAAGATTTGTACTTATGACCAACCTTGTGGGTTGAGATACTCATTTGACCATCCCAAACTCAATGCTAGACAAGCTAGGTAGATGTCCATACTCAATGAATTTTATTTCGAAATAAAACATATTAAGGGAAAGGAAAATAGAGTGGTTGATGCCCTCAGTAGAAGTATGAAAGTGATTCATTTCACAGTTATAAGTACCTGTGAATTAGACATCAAGGAGAGATTTAAAAGTGCAAAGTCAGCAAATGAGTTTTTCAAAACAATGAAATCATACTTAGAGAAAGAACCCACAGGGATGAATTATGAGGGCTATCAATTGTTGAATGATGGCCTTCTAACTTACAAAGGTAGGTTTTATGTTCCAAATAGTGACAAATTGAGGAGGTTCATACTGGATGAACTACATAAAATACCATACACTGGTTACCCTGGTTATCAGAAAATGATCACAACCACCAAGAAACTATTTTACTTGTCGAGAATGAAGAAGGACATAGATGACTACTTGGATAAGTGCTTAGAATGTTAGTAGGTTAGGGTGGAGCACAAACATCCAACAGGGTTGTTGCATCCCCTACCAATTCCAGAATTGAAATGGGAAACCATCTCCATGAATTTTATCACCGGGCTACCTAAATCAACCAACCAGAATGACACTATTATGGTAGTTGTGAACAAATTGAGAAAGGGTGCTCACTTTATCCTCGTAAAGTCAACTTGCAAGGCGATAGATATTGCCAATATTTTCATGAAATAAATATTTAGAATGCATGGCATGCCTAAGGAAATCATATGAAACAGAGATACAAAATTTACTTCTAAATTTTGGAAATCTTTGTTTGTTGGTTTTGAAACTAAATTACTATTTAGTACAACTTATCACCCTCAAACTGATGGAAAAATAGAAACGGTAAACCAAGTTATACAAGACATGTTAAGGATGCATGTGATGCATCCTCCCAAGAAGTGGGAAAACTACCTACCACTGGTAGAGTTTGCTTATAACAATGGTTATCAAGAATCCTTGAAGATGAGTCCTTTTGAGGATCTCTATGGTGGAAAATGAAACATTCCAATCAGTTGGAATAACCCAGTGGAAAAAATAACACTTGATTCAGACCTATTAAAATAAATGGAATAGAAAGTAGTTCGAATAAGATAGGATCTCAATGTGGCTCAAGACCAGCAGAAGAGCTATGTAGACAAAAATAGGACTCCTAGAGATTTCAAAGTAGGGGATCATGTGTTAGAAAAAGATGATCACTGAGAAATAAAATAAAACAAATGCAGAAATAAAACATAAAAGATACACAATAATATAGAGACACAGATATACGTGGTTCATCCAGTGTGAGATATATCCACCAGAGAAATTGCTAGACCCTTCTTTTTATTATCCAGCAAAATGAAGGGATACAACCTACAACACACCCATTGTAACTTCATCTTCTTTATCTCACAATATCCTCTCTTTAAAAAACACATAGCCAACTTGCTTCCCTTAGTGACTTGTACGTCGATTGTCCATGTCCAACAAGTGCGCCCAAAAAAGCACCCAAGTCTACCCAAGTTCCCACATAGCTGACTTGCTTCCCTTGGTGACTTGTGCGTTGATCGTCCATGTCCAACAAGTGTACCCAATAGTGCACCCAAGTATGCCCAAGTCATCCCAAGTGTGCCTAGTCCATACATCCGAGTCATTCTAAGTCCACCCAATCCATCCATTAGACTCGTCTCAGTCCATTCATCCAACTCATCTCATTTCATTCGTCCAACTTGTCTCAGTCCATTCATCTAAATCATCTCATTTCATTCGTCCAACTCGTCTCGATAGGCCCAGTCCACACGATTGCGCCCAAACTATCCAAGTCTGCACGATTATGCCTAGATCTATTCAAGTCTATCTGGTTGCACTCAAGTACGCCCAGCAATGTGCCCAAGTGTGTCTGGTGGAGGTGCACCCAACAGATGTGCTCCCGGTGGTGTACACCCAACAGGTGCATTCCATGTTTAGGATCCATAGCCACTTATGCTCGAAGGCACTTCGACCATCCATCGCAACCCCTAAGTGTGGGTTGCCCAACTTCATTGGTATGTATATATTCCAAGCACTCAAGTCATCAAAATCTCTATGCCACTCGTGTTCGTCATGTGAAGTGCATGTCTACAGAGGATGCTTCCTGCAACAACCTTCTTTGGCTTCTCTAGCCAAGTTCTCTTCCAATCTTCTCTTAATGTGTCCGACTAGTGTGAGATACCATTGTCTATGGTGTTCTTTGTCTATGAGCAAGGGCACCCGACTTTTTCATGGTGTGCCTTACCAATCGGCCAAGACACCCAAAACCAAATCCTCTAAGGCATCAACCTTTTTTTCATTTCCATCTGTGTCAATCACTGACCACCAAAGTGATCATGCGAGAGAGGCACCCGAAGCCACTCAAGGAAAGGGCCTTACAATACCTCTACAACCTCAAGGAAGGTTCTTATGTGTGTGTGTGTGTGTGTGTGTTTCCATGGAAAATGTCCTCTGGGAAACCCTATAGGTGCTTCCTCACATTTCATGAATGTCACTCGAGGTAAATATCATTGCAATACAAGATGTACTCCTAACCCAGAGGGACCACCCATGACCTCTCACTGACCTTCTCCTTGAAAACTAGTCAATTACATTTCCATTGAAAATGTCCTCAAGGAAACCCTCCAAGTGCTTCGTTACATTTCATGTAAATGTTGTTGTAGTACAACATGTACCCCTAACCCAAAGATTTTTTACTGGACTTGATCCCATGACCATAGTGATATCTACCTTGAAATTAGCCAATTCAAACTAATTGAGATAACATGTTATGCTACTTAGAGAGAGAGAGAGAGAGAGAGAGAGAGAGAGAGAGACCTTTGTATTGGAGTTCATGTCAAGTCTTGTCTTGTAGGAAATTGGAGTTGTGTGTGTAGTATCTTCCAATATGTGGATTGCTCATGGATGTTGTAATACCCTCATGTATTATATGTATTATTTGGCTTATGAGATAGGATTCAATCTTTGTGAGCTAAGTTAAATGACCATATGTTGCATTGTAAATATTCCTAGTCTAGATCTCAAGGCTAAGGGCTAGCTAATGAATGATTATGAGTCCTAGAAATAGACTATGATTATGGTGTGGTTGTTATGTTTCCATGGTGTGGTTTTTATGTTTCCATGGTGTGGTTATTATGTTTATGTAAATACATGTATAAAAGGATATATATAATAACATAATATCCACCAATAAGGTTGCTTGAAAAATCCACAAGGGAACCATGATACCCGAATAGGGAATGAATGAAAAAAGAGAGCCTATGGGAAAATAATCATTTATTACCAAGTTTAATCCTAAGATCCAATTTCTTTTTCCATTATGTTCCTTAAAAGAATCCATACACCTCTATTGACTTATAAATCCAATCTTTAATGTATGTAGGGGTTGGTGGGGAAGTCTACTCATGTAATTATTGTAGCATGGTCTAAGAACATTTATTATGGAGAAGCATAAGAGTACTTCATTATCCTATCAAAAGTCATGTTACCCATCATTCCCCCAAATACATCATTTTCATGGATGACTATTCAATTCTCACATTGGCTTTTTTTCCATCTTTTGGTTCAGGAAGGAACCTATTTGAATCCCATGGTTATTATTCCTATAATGGTAAAGATAGTCCCATGCACTCATGGCTAGTAAGAGCATGTGGAGGCTACGGTATTTTTTGTGGAGAATTTGAGAGGAATTGGGATGGATTTGAGGGAAAAGAAATGGTTGGAATGTCGATGACAACTGAAGCAAACACCATTAACCCTACAACCTTGATTTTGTTTATCGTGGATAGTTTGAGCCAAGTGTTTCTCCTCCAAGTTATTCACACAAGAAAAGCAGTAGTCATGGACTCTTTTTGCCTAAACTAAATATCCCTAGAAGGGAGAAATATCCGTAAGGGGTTGTTGAGCAAAGAAAGGGAAGATCATCCTTATGTTTTACAGGGTAGTGGAAGAGAGTTTCAATGCTAATTAATGGTTGGATGTGGTCCTGGACTGCTTAGTAGTGAGAATATTGACTATGTCGTGAGAAAAATGGGTTGGGATAAGTGAGATTAGAGCCCCATACAGTTTCATTTACTTTAGTTGTATCATGGTCTAGATTTGTGATTGGAATCCATACATTAGAGGAATTTTGAGGTCAAAAATGGGCCTCAAAAAAAATGTAATGTAAAAATCAACTTTAAAAGAACCAATAGGATTCAAGATGATGATTTCAACCATATGTGTAAATATTTTTGGAGGGAAAGGAAGAAAACTGTTTTTTTTAATCATATTTTCGACTCATCTTGTAAGTTTACTCAAATTTCAAGTGTAGGAACTCATTGGATGTGGAACTAAATTTTGCATCCAATGAGTACCCACTTTGCATACTTTTGATATGCCCGCAATGAGATAAACTAGAAATAATGATACACCCATTTATGTCAACCAGCATGGTGAATATTGCACATTATCTTCCTACTGACAGAGATTTTGAAGAATCACATCCTCCTTCCACATCACTCTCATTTTCATCCCTTCATAAGCAAAGACCACATCCAAGGACCAGGAGAATAGAAGAACCAATATTTCTACACCAAAGGAAGTCCTATACCAATAAGAATCCAGTCCTTGTCATAGATGATATATTTGAAGAAAATGAAGATTTTTCTTAGTACGGTTCCAAAGCTATCTTAGAAAAATGAATTAAGGATAAAGAAGAGACTATAAGAAAAAGAAAATTTTGATTCAGGAAATTCTTAATTTTGTAAAGGCTGATAAGGAAGAACTAGAAGAACTTAAGGGAAAATTTGATCAAATGCAAGAACAGGAGATCAATCAAGGATTGAATGATTTATTTGGTCCTCCTCAAAATAGTATGATAGAAGATGAAGTAAGGTCCTTGATCTGAGAAGAATAATATATCATGTCTTTCTTACCATAATGTAAAGGTGTGGATGATAGGTTAGTAATTTAAGTTGACATAAAAGTTTCAAGATATAACCAGTACTCTTTGGATGCACAGTTAGATACGGGTGCTATGCATTCATGTGCCAAGTTCGACGCCATTCCTGAATTCAATTGGCAACCTGTCCATATTTCCTTCACTATTGTAAATAAAACTAACATTCCTATCAAAGGCTTCACTCTTGATTTCCTTCTATTCCTTAATGGTCTCAAAACCACTGTAAAATTATATTGCTTTTACATAGGTTCTCACATCCTTCTTGACTGTGATTATGTGAATAAATATCTTCCTATGATAATTGGTCATGGAATTGTAAAATTCACAGTCCAAGGGAAAGAAGTGACTCTCCCAAGAAAGAAGATTTATGAGAGCTAAAAATGAGGTCAAAAAATGAAGTAATGATCTTGATTCAGAAATGGTCAACATGAGCTAAAACTCAAAAATAAATATACAAAAACAGAGTAACCCAAGGAGAACTTGCTCTCAAATTAACATGGGGCTTCACATGAAATCTTGACCTATGGTGGGGTAGATTGAATGAAGATGATAAACTCCACATAATGGAATCATATAATCCCATTGAAGAACTTGATAAGGTAGTTGTGCATGAATTTATGCAAAAGCTAAAATTGACACGCAACTCTATGCATATCTTTTCATGAACCAGAGATTATATATCTTAAAAGAACTCCCTGAACTCTATTGCACTATGCAAGATCTATTGTACAAATATCATGATCCTCACAATGTTACCTATCTTAGAAAGTATCTCTCTGTAATTTCTGGCAGAATTCCTGACTTAGTCATAGAACAAATCGAATCAAAACATATAGATATTGAAGATCTATCACTTGCAGGATTGCAGGAACAAATAATGACAACTTTACAAAAAGAATGTATGAGACATAACACTTCCAAATCTGTAAAGGGACATCTAGGATTTGATCACTCTATTTGTGACATCTATGCAAAAACTTACCACTTTGGTTGTGGGAAAAATAAGCACATGAAATCTAGTTGTGAAGAACATTGTAAATGCAATAAATACAAATCTATGTCTAGGTCTTTTAAACCTCGGTACAGATTAAAGAAATCAAGAAAATTCTATAAAACTAAGAAACGGCCTAGAAAATCTTCATTTAAGAAAAGATATTCTCCCAACAATAAATCTAATTGTTACATTTTCCATTAGCCTGGCCACTCGGAAAATCAGTGTCCTCTACGAGGAAAGACAAAGATCCAACACAAGTTGATGGAAATATTCACTCATTCTTATGATCCAGTAGAATAGGAACTTGTCTCCACTCATTCAAATGGTGAGTATTTCTCAGTCACGGAATCCTTGGACAGTGAATCTGATTTTCTTGTTCATAATGTAAATAAGCTTGCAATTGAAAATTCTAACTCTGATTCCTCCTATATTGATGAAATTGATTTTTTCTTTGTTCCTAGAATAAAAATGATTTGCATGGACCCCTCTCCTATTGACCTCCAACTACAGATTCTTCCATCAAGCCCGCTTGAAATCACTCACTCTTGGTGATTTCTAAGTTGTTAAACGCCTCTGTGCTAATGTTTCTCAGCTTCAAGCACAACTCTCCTCACTTACGCAACCCAACATAGTGAATATTGCACATTATCTTCCTACTGACAAATATTTTGAAGAATCTCATCCTCCTTCTTCCACATCATTCTCATCTTCATCCCTTCATAAGCAAAGACCCCATCCAAGGACCAAAGGAATAGAAGAACCATGAGTTCTACACTAAAGGAAGTCTTATTTCAATAAGAATACAGTCCCTATGATAGACAATATATTTGAAGAAAATGAAGACTTTTCTCATTACAATTCCAAAGTTGTCTTAGAAAAACAAATTAAGGATAAAGTTCTATCAGAGAAAAGAACATTTTGATTCAATAAATTCTTAATTTTGTAAAGGGAGATAAAGAATGTTGAGCACACACTTATACTGAGAGGGGGGGTGAATCAATACAAGGCTATATTTTTATTTTTAACATTCATAAACCATAATAATGAAATCACATAAATATAACAAACAGAAGACACAATATTTAACATGGAACCCTTTTCAGGAGAAAACCACAAAAACTTATTTTTATTAATTTGTAGGCACCAACCTACTGTTAAAAATGTTTGTAGGCACCAACCTACTGGAGACACCAATCCCCATCGTTGTTTGTAGGCACTGACCTACATGAGACACCAATACCCTTTGTTGTTTGTAGGCATCAACCTACTGGAGACATCGATCCCCTCTATTGTTTGTAGGCACTGACCAACAGGTGACACCAATCCTCGATGTTGTTTGTAACTTTTGTTTTTGCAAAATCAACATTGTACTTGCTTCTTCTCATTTTGTCAGATCACCCACTCCTTTTTATTTCACCATATCTGCATTGTTCTCGCTACTTCTTCTTTCTCCAAATCACTCACTCTTTTTTCTTTCGCCAGATCTGCTTGGCACTTACTTCTTCTTCTTTCACAAGATCTACTCATATCTCGCTCATTTTTCTTTCGCCAGATCTGCTCAAAACTCACTAAAATTTAATCATCACTTCTTAAATGATATTCAATCGTCACTTCTCAAATGGTATGCATAAGAATATTACATTTTACACCCACACACACATTTTTTTCTCATAACCCTCTTCTTCATTTATACTTTACCATAAGATTTACATGAAAAGTCATGTTCTTTTGAAAAGTCGTGACTTTTATTAAGTAATAATTAATGTCCCCCATTTTTTATTTTTAATTCACTTTTTTACCATACAATGAGTTAAATACCACTATGGTTTTTAAATCCATATGCACATTAACTTTTATTTTTTTTAATCCATTTTCATGTTTTACTCCACTTTTAAGTAAACTCCAATTTCACTTTTACCTTTTTTTCTAATCCACTTTTACGTAAACTCCACTTCCACTTAACTTTTCCACTTTTGTATCTATCAAACCCACATGTATATTCGATTTACTTACTTACCTTTGACATCAATGATAATTTATTCATCAATATCCCCCTTTGTCATTAATGGCAACCCTATACTCAAAAATACATAATCCTCGAGAAATAGAAAGAGTTCTTGCTTGTCTTTAACTCTCCCCCTATCTGTAATTCTCTTCCCCATGTCTTCAACTCTCCCCCTATTTGTAATACTCCCCCTTTGATATCAATAGAAAAGGTATGCTCCCCCTGATCTATGCTTCTTTACTAACAAGATGTGTGGGATATCACTCCCAGCTTTTGTCTAAGATTTTCAAATATTTCTCTGGGAAGGGGTTTGGTAAATATATCTGCAACTTGTTCCTTGGTGGCAATGTATTCCATATTGACACTTAGTTCGGCTACATATTCTCTTAGGAAGTGATACTTGATGGGAATATCCTTCGTCTTTGAGTGCATCATAGGATTCTTTGAAATCTTGATTGCACTTTTCTTGTCAGAGATGATTGAGATTGGTTGATCATATTCTACCTTGATATCTTGCAATGTTTGTTTCCTCCAGAAAACTTGTGTGCAACATGTTGCCATTGCAATATACTCGGCTTCTGTTGTAGATAGAGAAACTGAAGATTGTTTCTTACTCAACCAAGACACTAGACTGTTTCCCAGAAAGAATGCTCCTCCACTTGTACTTTTTATGTCATCACCACTGCGTTCCCAATCTGCATCTGTATATGTTGTTAGAGTAAAATATTCACCTCTTGAATACCATAAGCCAAAGTTCAAGATGCCCTTTAGATATTTGAATATCCTCTTTACTACTTGCACATGAGTTTCTTTTAGTGTAATTTGAAATCGTGAAACCAATCTTGTTGCTTGCATAATTTTTGGCTTTTATGTTGTCACATATAGTAGGCTTCCAATTATTGATCTGTACAATGTTTGATTTGCTTCCGGAGATTCATCATTTTTTCTCAATTTATAACTTGTGACCATAGGTGTGATGACCAATGTACAATCTTCCATTTTGAATTTATTCAACATTTCATTGAAGTACTTGGTTTGTGAAATGAATGTGTCTTTGTCAGGTTGAAAAATTTGTAATCCAAGAAAGAATGGCATTGTACCAAGCATAGACATCTCAAATTCTTTTTTCATTTCTATTGCAAACTCTTGGCACATTTCTTTCATACTGCCTCCAAAAATAATCATCTACATAAACCACAACAATCCACTGATTTTATGTTATTGTCTTGATGTAGATATTATTGTTAGCAATTCCTATTTTCAAGCCGTGTTGTTGTAGATATTTATCAAGTCTTGAATACTAAGCTCTAAGAGCTTGTTTTAGCCCATTAAGTGTTTTCTTCAATTTGCACACATAATCCTTATTTTCTGATAATAAGAATCCTTTTGGATGTTCAATGTAAACTTTGTCCTCTAAATTACCATTGAGAAAGGCGGACGTGACATCCATTTGATAGACTTTGAAGTTCTTGAAACATGCAAATGTCAAAAACATTTGGATAGCTTCTAGTCTAGCAACCGGGGCAAAGGTTTCCTCGAATTCAATACCTTCAACTTGAGCACAACCTTTACAAACCAATCTTGTTTTATTTCTCATTACTTTCCCATCTTCATTCAACTAGTTACTAAAAATCCACTTGATGTCAATTACATTTTTTATCTATTGACCTTGGAACAAGTTCCCATGTTTCATTCTTCTCAATTTTATTTAGCTCTTCTTCCATAGCATCAATCCAATGCTTGTCTTCCCTGGCTTCTGTAAAATTCTTAGGCTCTATTTTAGATAGCAAGGAGGAGTTTGCATATTCTGGTGCACTAGCTAGTATTCTTCTAGTTTGAACTCTCGTATCTTTATCACCAAGAATTAGATTTTTTGAATGATTCTTTCAGACAAATCTAAATGGTGTCTTTATATCTTGGTGTTTTGTTTCTTCTTCTTCATTTTCTTCTCCTTCTTCTTTTTCTTCTTTGCATCCTCGATCATCTGCTTGAACATTTACTTGTGTTTTCACCTTTTGGTTCCCTACTTCATCAACTTTTACATTGGCACTCTCTATGATTTTGTGTAATGTTATATTGTAACATCTGTAGACTTTGTTTCTTGATGAATAACCAAGAAATATACCTTCATCAGCTCTAGAGTCAAATTTTCCCAAATCCTCATCATCTCTCTTTATGTAGCACTTGCTTCTGAAAACTTTGAAGTATTTAATTGTTGCTAGTCTACCTTTCCATAATGCATAAGGTGTTTTGTTGTTGTTGAATTTGATTTTCCCTCTATTCAAAATGTAAATTGCGGTATTGACTGCTTCTCTCCAAAACATGTATGATAGCTTGGCTTCATTCAACATTGTTCTTGCCATCTCTTGTACAATTCATTTTTTTCTTTCTACCACTCCATTCTATTGTGGAGTTCTTGCAGCTGAGAAATGTATTTTTATCCCATGAATCTCGCAAAATTATTCAAATTCATTTGAGATAAACCCACCTCCTCTGTCTGATCTCAAACATTTGATTTTCAAATCAGTTTCCTTTTCAACCAAGGCTTTGAATGCTTTGAACTTCTCAAAACCTTCAGATTTTTCTTTTATGAATGTAACCCATGTCATTCTAGAATAAACATCAATGAGCAACATGAAATAATTCACCTTGTAGACTTTGTGTTCTTGTAGGCCCACAAAGATTTGTACGAACGAGTTCCAATGGCTTCGTTGTTGAGTATTCCTTTGATTTAAAGCTTGTTCTTGTATGTTTTCCATGCTGACATTGCTTGAAAAGAGTGTTTGAAGGTTTAGAAATATTTGGCATGTCTCTCACTGCTTGTTTAGCGCTGATTTTTATCAGATTATCAAAGTTTATATGACCCATTCTTCTATTCCATAACCAAATTTCATTTGTTTGTCTCATATGGAACTTTTCTCCTTGGATCTCATTGAGGATATATACATTATTTGATATTCTATATGAACTTTCCACTAATCTTCCTGAGCCTTCCTTCCTTATTTCACAACCTTGAGAATTAAATGTGAGATTGTATCATTGATCACACATTTGACTAACAGTGAGAAGATTGTGTTTTAGACCATCAACATACAAAATATTTTATGTTTTAGTCTTTCCATTATGGATATTTAGAGTACCTTTTCCATCTATACTTGTGGTAGTGTCACTTACAAATGTCACAATGTCTCCATTAACTTCTTTCAAAGTGAGAAACTTACTCTTGTCACATGTCATGTGGCTTGAGAGTCCATTGTCAACGTACCATTGGTTTCCTTTGTTTTGAGCATAAAGGGTTGTTTGCACAAGCATAGATTCCTCCTCCTACATCTCTTGTTCATGCTTCCTTTTCCAAAATCCTATGAGTTATTTCTTTTGTTTGACAAGGGTATCCACATCTTTGTTTTGTCTAGGAGTTTCCACAAGGTTACTTCTACAAAACCATGTTGTGTGCCCATAGTTTTTGCATTTATAGCATACAACATTGTAATCAAATAAAGGCACAAATGAATTACAACTTTTGTTTGAGAATCCATAAGCATTCGTGTATTTGTTCCATACATGATTATTTCTTGTATGTGTTCTACAATGTATTGTTTTATGACCAAAATTATTACAGCAAAAGCAATAGCCAAAGAAAGATTTTTGGTACCAATTCATGTGAGGCCGCCTTGGTGGGAAATATCTTTTGAATCCTTCCTTGTTTTCCTTAGGAGAAATTTCAACTTTCTGCAAAACATTATTTTCTTTCTTATTGTTGTCTTCATCATTGATGGAACTTTTGAGTACATTGGCATAGCTTTCAGTTTTTTCTTCATTTACTTTCTTTAATGGCCCTACAGCGTTTGGATCTTATTTGGTGGTCATCTGACTCTTATCATAACCAAGACCCGTCTTAATAAATTGTGACCTTTGACAATTGATGATATGATCTAAGGTTTTGGCACTCTTTTCAAACTTCAAGCTTCTGTTGAACTGAGCAATTGACTTTTCCAAATCTTTTCTTAAGGAAACATGTTCAGCTTCTAGCTTCTCGCAACTTTCTTATTTTTCCTCCAACTGAATTCTCACCACTTCATCTATCCTTCTTGCTTCTTCTAATTGAACTTTTAGTCTTATGATAATCTTTTCTGATTCTTCAAGGCTTTGTGACACTTTGGCTTTTGAATCACGATCCTCTTCTTCGTATTTTTGTAGTTGTTCCTTTTGTTTCAAATTTGTTTTCCTTAGCTTCTTTATTTCTCTTAAGGCACAGATGA
Source organism: Picea engelmannii (assembly GCA_009831015.1). Taxonomy (NCBI): domain Eukaryota; kingdom Viridiplantae; phylum Streptophyta; class Pinopsida; order Pinales; family Pinaceae; genus Picea; species Picea engelmannii. The sequence goes on along the minus strand of ML835405.1, from coordinate 63,549 downwards.
GTTCTTCAAAATCCACTTCTCCCTCTGTTTCATCATTTTCCTCTTATTTTGAATCCATCATATCTTTCCCTTTGTCTTCATCAATATTTGTTTTGATTTCCATAAAAATAGTTTCTTCTCTATCACTATCAGAATTGTTTTCATTGCTTTCTTTAGATGAGTCACTGACCCCTTTTGAGTAGAGGATCTTCTTCTGCTTATAAGAGTTCTTTTTTTCATGCTTGTCCTGTTTGTGGCTATTTTTTTTTTATGATGTTTGTTCTTTACGTTATGGTCGTCTTCATCATCACTACTTTCATTTTTCGCATATGAATACTTAGCAGCAAAATGTCCTACTTTTCCACAGTTAAAGCATTTAAAGGGCAACTTACCTTTGTATTTGTTAGATCCCTTTTTTAGTTTTCTCACAAAATTTGCTTCCTCTGCGTCTAATTCACAGCTAGAACAATTGTTTGATTTTTGCTCTTTGTTCTTCCTCTTCTTTGAGGCTTTGAAAGTTGCTTACATTTTTTATGGTTTTTCCTTTTCAGTGCTAATTTCATATGCAGTGAGATCCCATGCAATTCATCCATTGTTAATTGATAGAGATACTTTATTTCCTCAATGGTGGAAACTTTGGCATTAAATCTTAAAGGGAGTGACCTCGACACCTTTTGCACAATCATTGGCTTTGTGACCATTTCACCAAGTCCTTTGATAGTGTTAACAATTTCGTCCACATGAAGGAGAGAGGCTACAACATTTTCTTCTTCTTTCATCTTTAGACTTTCGAACTGGCTTCTATGAGTTTGGAGCTTAGCCTTCTTGAACTTGTCATTGCCTTCATGGATGTTTTGAAGTTTGTCCCAAATTTCTTTTGTTGATTTGCAATGCATTACTTTGACAAACTCTGATTCTAACAGTCCGCACAAGATGGCATTCATGGATTTTGCATCATTTTCGCTAGCCTTTTTCCCGGCCACATCTGTTGGTGGATTTTTTTGGGCTATATAACTAGTCATGAACGATTGTCAAATATCAAAACCAAGGGCCATTAGATATGTTTGCATCCTTATACTCCAGAAGGTATAGTTTGTTCCATCAAACAACGGAGCCATGTTTGTAAAAAAACCTTCCTGACTGGCCATGTGTGCTTCTGAGATCTACCTCCAAGTGGTTGGATTGTTTATGAAGGAACCGGATTTGATACCAATTGTTGAGCACACACTTATACTGAGAGGGTGGGGTGAATTAGTTTAAGGCTCTCTTTTTCTTTTTAACATTCATAAACCATAATGATGCAATCACATATATAAAACAACCAGAAGACACAATATTTAACGTGGAAACCCTTTCAAGAAAAAACCACAAAAAATTATTTTAATTAATTTGTAGGCACCAACCTACTATTACAAATGTTTGTAGGCACCAACCTACTATAGTCATCAATCTCCACTATTGTTTGTAAGAACTGACCTACAGGAGACACCAATCCCCTTTGTTGTTTGTAGGCACCGACCTACTGGATACACCAATCCCCTCTATTTTTTGTAGGCATCGACCTACAAGAGACACCAATCCCCTCTGTTGTTTGTAACTTTTGGTTTTGCCAAATCTGCATTGTACTCACTTATTCTCCTTTTTCCATATCACTCACTCATTTTTCTTTCACCAAATTTGCATTGTGTTTGCTACTTCTACTTTCTCCAAATCGCTCACCCCTTTTTCTTTCGCCAGATCTGCTCGACATTTTCTTCTTCTGCTTTCACAAGATTTGCTCAACTCTCACTCGTTTTTCTTTCGCCAAATATGCTCAGCACTCGCTAATATTTAATCGTCGCTTCTTGAATGATATTCAATTGTCACTCCTCAAATGGTATGCATAAGAATATTACATTTAACACCCACACACATTTTTTCTCATAACCCTCTTCGTTTATACTTTACCATAAGCTTTCGTGACTTTTATTAAATAATTATTATTTTTTCCCTTTTTTATTTTTAATTCACCTTTTTACCATACCATGGGTAAAATACCACCATGGTTTTTAAATCCATGTGCAAATACCATGTGCACATTAAATTTTACCTTTTTAAATCCATTTTCATGTTTTACTCCACTTTTACGTAAACTCCACTTTCACTTTTACCTTTTTTTTAATCTATTTTTATGTTTACTCCACTTTTACGTAAACTCCACTTCCACTTAACTTTTCCACTTTTGTATCTATTAAAGCCACATTTATATTTGATTTACTTACTTACCTTTGACATCAATGACAATTTATTCAACAAAGAAGAACTAGAAGAACTTAAGGGGAAAATTGATCAAATGCAAGAGCAAGACATCAGTCAAGGATTAAATGATTTATTTGGTCCTCCTCAAAATAGTATGAGAGAAGATGAAGCAAAGTCATTGATCCCAAAAGAATGGTCTATCATGTCTTTCTTACCATAGTGTAAAGGTCTTGATGACAAGTTAGTAATTTCAATTGCCATAAAAGTTTCAGGATACAATCAATACTCTTTGGATGTACAACTAGATACGGGTGTTATGAATTCATGTGCCAAGTTTGATGTCATTCCTAAATTCTATTGGAAACCTATCCAAATTTCCTTCATTGTTGTAAAAAAAACTAACATTCATATCATAGGCTTCGCTCATGACTTCCCTCTATGCATTAATGGTCTCAGAACCATTGTAAATTTATATTGCTTTGACACAGGTTCTAACATCCTTCTTTGCCACAATTATGTGAATAAATATATTCCTATGGCAGTTAGTCATGGCATTGTAAAATTCACAATCCAAGGGAAAGAAGTGACTCTACCAAGCAAGACGAATTATGAGAACGGAGTTCAAAACAGCATACCTGATGAAATAGATTAAAAGAATAGATTAAAAGAAGTTTTTTGTGGTTTCGGGAACAAAATAATAAGGCATGCAAAATTACATGGACTAGAGGTAATCCATAACATTAAGGAGAATCTTGAAAATGATTGCACCTTAGACTATCCAGATGCCTTCTGGATGAGAGAGCAATATTTTGTGGATTTTCCATATAAAGAAGATTATCATGAGCTTCCACAAAAGGTCTTTGCAAATCATATGTCACCATCATAAATGGATTACTGCAAACAACAAATTGCAAATTTGTTGAAAAGAAAATTGATAGAACCCAGCAAAATTTCATGGGAAAGCCCTATGTTCTATGTAAATAAACATTCAGAAAAGAAAAGAGGTAAACCAAGAATGGTAATAAATTATAGATCCCTGAATAATGCATTATTCCCAATCTAGTACCCTCTACCTTCCAAAGAATCATTGTTTGCGAAGATTGGGAATATTATCTTTAGTAAATTTGATCTTAAGAGTGTGTTCTGGTAGATTGGGATCATTCCCAAGACATGTTCAAAACAACTTTTGTTTTCCCACATGAACAATGTCAACGGCAAGTGATGCCTTTTAGATTGAAGAATGTTCCATCCGAGTTTCAAAAAAGGATGGAAGATGTATTTAAAGATTTGGATTATGTGATTGTATAGATTGACGATCTTCTTGTTTTCTCTTTAGACATGAACAAGCATAAACAACATCTTGAGCGGGTAAATGACAAGGTGTATAAGCATGGAGTTGCTCTAAGTAAATCAAAGCTGGAATTTTCCAAGACCGGGATAGAATATCTTGGTTTGATCCTATCACAAGGAAAAGTTGAACTTCAAGAGCATGTCTTGAAAGCACTGTCATAATTCTCAAACCAAATTCTTGATAGAAAGCAATTACAAAGGTTTCTTGGTAGTTTAAACTACAATAGAAATTTCTATGAAAATAGAGCTAAAGACATCAAGTGTCTACAAAAAAAGGTTGAATAAAGAGATTGCATGGAATGATAGTATGACTAGAGTTGTTCCGATAATCAAACGGAAAATACAAAACCTTCCCTGTCTACATCATCCTGGCATAAATTTTCCTTTTGTTCTAGAGATAGTTTCTTCTGACGAAGTTTGCATTGGTATCTTATTGCAAAATCATACCAAGCGTGAACAAATTTGTATGTATGAGATGCTTCAAAGGTCCTGAAATTAGTTATCCTTCATCTCATAAAGAAATTTTGGCAGTAAAGAATGGAATCAAAAGATTTAGACTATTCTTGAAAATCGTACACTTAACTATTAGAACATATTTAAAACATATGAAGGGTATGGTATCAAACCAGAGACTTAGAATAAGGAAATAACAGAGTCCTTAGATGGATTTTATGTTTAGATGGCTATGATTTTAACATAAATATAAGCCCGGTAAATATAGTTGCTTTGCAGATCTTCTGACGAGAAAAGCCAAAGACTTCACTCCAGAGAATCTAGAGCCAAGACATCAATATAAAAACATCAAGATGTTCAATAGAGATCAAATATGTTCCAACAGGTCCAGTTGGCCTCCAAATTCGGCACCATAAGGATTTTACTGGGTCCTAGTGTGTAAAGAATGTGCAGTCGGTCCATGTTTTGAGTGTTTCTCTAGATATATCAGGTCAAGTCCTTTGTATGAGTAAATTTTGTATAAATGGATCAATAGTCATAATAATTCTAAGTCTAATTTATGGTATTTTAGGAATTCTCCTAAAATGTACCAAGGAGTCATTAGGTTCGAACCATTTGTAGGACAAAGGTATCTAGTTATGTATGAGCCCTGGCTCTGATACAAGGATTATTGTAATATCACGATGTACATAAAGCATATAGGAATGTGTGGTTCATATTTGAGTGTAGTACTATACATAGGGAATACTAGAGTGGTTGGTTATGTTGATGTTTTGGTAGCAGCGGGAGGTATTTCCTCCTGGACAACTTTGTTGATAATTTACTTATGCAGCTAACAGTTACAGTTCATCTTTTCTTATAACAATTATTAGCACATTAACTGCATATACAAGATCATTGAAAGAGAGACAATCATAGAAATAAGATAGACACAAAGATTATCCTGGGAAACCCTCTAGGGGAAGAAAACCTGGCAACTTCTTCTAAATAGATTCTTCAACCAAGAACAATGTCAAGACAGAAAACAGATGGTGCTTTTGTCGTGTCACCCTCTCTCTCCAAAACTTGTGCACATTTCTCTCTTTTATCCTTGAGTGAGATGAGTGTGTAAATGAGGCATCTAGCCTCTCTATTTATACACAAGTGACTTGCCCTTTTAACTGCTAGGACCGACTTGACAAATGTCTCTTAATTATATTTTACATTAGCAACAATGGGGACGATTTTACCAATACAACATAATAATATTCTTTTATGGTTTTTGCATGATCAAATACAATAGGAGAACATCTTCTGCAGCTACATATTCTTCAACAAACTTTTCTTAGAGAAGAAGAAGACTCCAAGAAGTCAAAGGAAGACCACTGAATATTTGAAGAACACCTCGGAAGAGAAGTCGGCCCACAGGAAGAGAATAAAGTGGAAATAGAATTTCCAGGAAGAGAAGTCGGCCCACAGGAAAAGAATAAAGTGGAAATAGAATTTCCAGGAAGAGAAGTCGACCCACAAGAAAAGAATAAAGAGAAAAAAGAATTCCAGGAAGAGAAGTTGGCCCCAGCTAAGTGACTTGAAGACTATAAATAAAGTTATGCCTTGCTCATTTGATCACTCACTCACACAGCTATCTCACTCAAGAAGAAGTTGCAAGTCTGAGGCAAGAAGAAGATGCAACAACTGGGGTTTCTTGGTGACTCTTGGTGACTTCTCTTGTGTGGTATCTCTATAAGCGTTGCGCTAGTATTGTGTGGTGGCTCAGCTACCCTCGTTAGGGTTTGACAAGGAGGAGGGATAAGTTCTTGTATCATGGTTTCTTCATTATCATTTTTTCTCTTGTGAATAGAGCATGTTCATGGTTGTATTATATTATTAGAAAGATTCTCTCTAAGAAAAGTTGGTTGGGTTTTTCCCCGGGTTTGGGGTTTTCCCATAATAAATCTTTGTGTCTTCTTGTACTAGTTTATTTTGCTTATATTTTCAATATATGGTTGTTAAATGTAAAAGAATATCTAAATACTATAATAAATCTATTGCTCTGAAAATTTAAGAAAATCTAACATGGTATCAGAGCAAGTTACCTTCAGAATAGTCTAATCACTGGAAGGAAGATCGTACTTTGGGATTCGTCGTTGCACATAAAATTTGTCGTTGCACAGTTTTCTCTTGTCAAGATTCTCTTGTCAAGATTGTTCATCACTTATTTCAAAGTTGTTGGGACTATCTCCACCATAGAGAAACTCGCCTAACCCTAGCGCATATTATGAAACCCTAGAGTTGACTTTTTAAGAAGGTTGAAATTTTGGGCCTAGGGTTTCTACTAGCGAAAATGATTACCAGTATGAGAGTTGAAGATAGGTTGGATGGAGCAGACAATTTCATATCATGGAAGCATAGAGTACTTCTCATTCTAGAAGAGAATGAACTCTTATATCATGTCAAGCTAGCTCTCCCAGAACCAGAAAAAGAAGACGTCAAGGAAAAGTACAAGAAGAATGAGATCAATGCCAAGAGGATCTTGACAGATTCAATCAAGGATCACTTGATTCCCAATGTATTAGAATTAAAGACACCAGAGGAAATGTTTGATGCCTTAACAAGACTATATGAAAGCAAGAACACAAGCAAGAATCTAACCCTAGGGAATCAACTCAAAAACGTGATGATGAACAAGTCATATACAGTTTCTACCTACTTCATGAGGATTTCTCAGATCAAGGATAAACTAGAAGCTATTGGAGATTCAATGGATGATGCAGAGCTTATGACTACAACTCTAAATGGCTTTCCTTCTTCTTGGGATGCCTTTGTTCAGGGAATTTGTGCAAGAAGGAAATTGCCGAAATTTGACAAGCTATGGTCAGACTATACACAAGAAGAATCAAGATTGATATCCAAGTCACAGAAGACAAATGATGAAGATAATCAAGCTCTTGTTTCCCATGTGAAGAAAAGGAAAGAAAGAAGAAACAACAGTCCAAAGAAAAATAGAAGATCAATTCCAAATCACAAAAAGGATGTATCTAAGATTAGATGTTTCAACTGTCAAAAGTTGGGACACATTTCTTATAAATGTCCTCAAGGGAAAGGAAAAATAAAACATCATGCACATGCACCAAATATGGAGGAGTCCACATCTCAGAAGAAGACAAAGGAATCAAAAGATGAAGAGCATGTCTTTGTCTCATCCCTCGCAGGTACCATCACTCAAGGAAGTGATATTTAGCTAGTGGACAGTGGTGCTTCCAAGCACATGACCGAGTTCCAAAGTTCTCTTACAAAATTGAAAGAAAAGAGTTAATCCCTTCAGGTGGAACTTGGGGATGATTCTAGGCATGCAGTAAAAGGAGTAGGAGAAGCCTCCTACCAGCTTGATTCGAGTAACTCTATTTCAATAAAGGATGTATTATTTGTACAAGGTTTAAAGAAGAATCGTCTTTCTATCTTTGCTTTAGAAGATCGAGGCTTAAGAGTAGTTTTTGTTGATGGCCAAGTCCTTCTATGGCCTAAGGGTTCAAGTATAGATTTAGCTACTGTAATTGGTGTCTGAGAGGGAGGATTGTATAAATTGAAGGGACACCCAGAACAAGCTCTTGTACACAACAATATTATCTCTAATGAGTTATGGCACCGAAGACTTGCTCACATCAACTACAGATCCTTACCATTTTTTAGCAAGATGGTTACAAGTCTACTAGATATGCAGGTAGAGCATGATGGAGTATGCAAAGGATGTGCACATGGAAAGAATGCCAAGGGAAGTTTTCCAAGCAATGACAATAGATCCAAGGTGATCCTGGACATCATACATTCATATGTATGCGGACAAATGACTGTACCATATCTAGGTAACTTTTTATATTATGTCATTTTTATTGATGCTTTATCATGTAAAACATGGATCTATTTCTTGAAAGAAAAAGATGAAGTTTTCAATAAGTTTCAAGAATTCAAGCCTTTAGTAGAAAATCTCTCTAGAAGAAAGATTAAAGTTTTGAGGTCACATAATGGAGGTGAATACACCTCAAATGAGTTCAAATATTTTTGTAGAGAAGTAGGGATTAAGAGGGAGTTGACAACTCCATACAACCCCCAGCAGAATGGGGTTGCAGACAGAAAGAACAGATCAATTGTAGAAGCAGCTAAAGCGATGATCCATGACCAGAACTTACCCATGCATCTATGGGCAGAAGTATCCAATACATTTGTATATGTCCAAAACAGAAGTCCTCATAAGATATTGGGGAAAAATACACCAAAAGAAGTATTCACCGAAAATAAACCAGAAGTCATCCACTTGAGGATATTTGGTTGCCCAGTGTACATACATATTCCCAAGGAAAAGAGAACGAAGTTAGAGCCTTCAGGAAAGAAGGGCACCTTCGTTGGATACAGTGAGACTTCGAAGGCTTATAGAATATATATCCCCAGACAGAGACAGATTGAGATTAGCAGGGATGTTACCTTTGATGAAGAAGCATCCTTCAGGAAATATAGAGAGTCTCGCATGGATGAGGATAGAGAGGAGAAAGAGGCTCCAAGGGATGTAGTAATGATTGACTCTACTCCAGAAGATTAGAATGAGATAGTAGAGCCAGAGATACATGTAGATCCACCCAGAGAAGTTACAGTTACCAAGAAGATCCCAGCATGGCTCTGGAACACTTTGCAAGAGGCAGAAAAACATGCAGCTCACAGTGGCTCCTTCAGAGAGAGTAAGAAACCACGCAAGTTTTTCAGCTATGTGGAATTGATGAGTAAGATCATTGATTCAGAACCCCACTTATGAGGAAGCTGCAAAGCAACAAGTGTGGAAGGATGCCATGATGGAAGAATACCAATCCATCATGAAGAATGATGTGTAGGAAGTGGTTCCAAGACCAGAAGGGAAGTCAGTGGTGACTTCCAAGTGGATCTTCAATATCAAGCATGTTGCAAATGGAAGCATAGATAAGTATAAATCTAGATTTGTGGCTAGAGGATTCTCCCAGAAAGAGGGAGAACATTATGACGAGACATTTTCTCCAGTAGCAAGGTACACTTCCATTAGATCTATTATTTCTATTGCTTTTGTTATGGGATGGAAATTACACTAGATGGATGTCAAGACTGCTTTCTTGAATGGTGGTAATTGAAGAAGTGTACATAGAGAAACCACAAGGTTTTGTGATCCGTGGGAAGGAGTCTCATATTTGTAAATTGAAGAAATCTTTGTACGGGCTTAAGCAAGCACCCAGGGCATGGTATGCCAGAATAGATAGTTATCTGATGAGCTTGGGGTTTACCAAAAGTGATGTCAATCCCAACCTTTACTACAAGGTTGAAGATGATTGCCCATTGATATTGGTACTATATGTGGATAACATGTTTCTTACAGGGAATGAGAAGCTCATAGGTGGGTGCAAGAGGGAACTCACTTCAAAGTTTGAAATGAAAGATCTGGGTTTGATGCACTATTTCTTAGGATTAGAGGTGTGGCAGAGACCAGATGAAATATTCATTAGCCAAGGAAAGTATACAGTTGATATCCTACATAGATTCGGGATGATGGACTGCAAGTCCATGGCCACACCTATGGTTACGAATCTGAAGCTCTTAAGTGATTCTTCTTCAGATTTGGTTGATCCCACAATGTATAGACAATTGATCGGATCCTTGATGTACTTGGTTAACACCAGGCCGGATATATGCTTTGCAATGAACACATTGAGTTGGTACATGGTTGAGCCTACACATGTACATTTGGTAGAAACAAAGCATGTTTTGAGGTACCTATATGGTACGGTTAGATATGGAATCAGATATGTCTCGGACGGTAAAGTAAATTTGCAAGGTTATACAGACTCTGACTGGGCGGGGAGTGAAGTGGATAAGAAAATCACATCAGGATGTTGCTTCAGTTTGGGATCAGGTATGATCTCAAGGTTGAGCAAAAAACAGACGTTAGTGGCACTCAGTACAGCAGAGGCAGAATATATAGCAGCTAGTGTTGTAGGCCATGAAGCAGTGTGGCTTCGGGAGTTGTTTGCTGGGTTATATGATCTAGAGTTGGAGCCAACTTTGATATATTGTGATAATCAAAGTTGTGTAAAGCTTTCATAAAATCCAGTCTTTCATGACAAGTCAAAGCATATAGAGATCAAATACCATTTCATCTGAGACATGGTGCAGAAAGGAGCAATGGAGCTCTTGTACATATCCACAGATGAGCAGATAACATACATTCTCACCAAGCCTCTGTCTAGAGTGAAGTATGAGTACTTCAGAGACAAGCTTGGCATGATGCAAAATGTCCACACTAGTTGAGAGGGAGTTGTGATGTTTCTCCTAAAACGGGAAGATACTCTCCCTTTGGCCAAGGGTTTCCCAGATCAGTCATGTGAAGTGACTAAGGGAGTAATGAGTAGCTTGGTACAAGTCTTGCCTACACCATGTGAAGTGGCTAGGTGTGATTGGGACTTGTAGCGTGGTCTTGCCTACCCCATGTGAAGTGGCTAGGTGTGATTTTGACCATGGAATAGCCTTGCCTAAGCCATGTGAAGTGGATAGATGTGAATGGGGCTATGGTGGTAGTCTTTCCCATACCATGTGAAGTGGATGGATGTGAATGGGACTATTAGGAGAGGCGAAACATCATAGATACTTGCAGCGTAGTCTTGTGACTATGGTGGTAGTCTTTCCCATGCCATGTGAAATGGATGGGTGTGATTGGGACTACTAGAAGAGAACATCGTAGAAGAATACCTCCCTAGCTAAGAGGGAGTGTTGATGTTTTGGTGGTAGTGGGAGGTATTTCCTCCTAGACAACTTTTCTTAGAGAAAAAAGACTCCAAGAAGTCAAAGGAAGACCATTGAACAGTTGAAGAACACCCCGGAAGAGAAATCGACCCACAGGAAAAGAATAAAGTGGAAATAGAATGTCCCGGAAGAGAAGTCAGCCCACAAGAAAAGAATAAAGTGGAAATAGAATTTCTAGGAAGAGAAGTCGGCCCACAGGAAAAGAATAAAGTGGAAATAGAATTTTCAGGAAGAGAAGTCTTTCCACAGGAAAAGAATAAAGAGAAAATAAAATTCCAGGAAGAGAAGTCAACCCCAGCTAAGTGACTTGAAGACTATAAACAAAGTGGCGCCTTGATCATTTGACCACTCACTCACATAGCTATCTCACTCAAGAAGAAGGCGCAAGTCTGAGGAAAGAAGAAGATGGAGCTACTGCAGCAACTGGGGTTTCT
>ML835405.1:14503-52203 GCA_009831015.1 Picea engelmannii | reverse complement strand
AGCCAGGGCTCATACATAACTAGATACCTTTGTCCTACAAATGGTTCGAACCTAATGACTCCTTGGTACATTTTAGGAGAATTCCTAAAATACCATAAATTAGACTTAGAATTATTATGACTATTGATCCATTTATACAAAATTTACTCATACAAAGGACTTGACCTGATATATCTAGAGAAACACTCAAAACATGGACCGACTGCACATTCTTTACACACTAGGACCCAGTAAAATCCTTATGGTGCCGAATTTGGAGGCCAACTGGACCTGTTGGAACATATTTGATCTCTATTGAACATCTTGATGTTTTTATATTGATGTCTTGGCTCTAGATTCTCTGGAGTGAAGTCTTTGGCTTTTCTCGTCAGAAGATCTGCAAAGCAACTATATTTACCGGGCTTATATTTATGTTAAAATCATAGCCATCTAAACATAAAATCCATCTAAGGACTCTGTTATTTCCTTATTCTAAGTCTCTGGTTTGATACCATACCCTTCATATGTTTTAAATATGTTCTAATAGTTAAGTGTACGATTTTCAAGAATAGTCTAAATCTTTTGATTCCATTCTTTACTGCCAAAATTTCTTTATGAGATGAAGGATAACTAATTTCAGGACCTTTGAAGCATCTCATACATACAAATTTGTTCACGCTTGGTATGATTTTGCAATAAGATACCAATGCAAACTTCGTCAGAAGAAACTATCTCTAGAACAAAAGGAAAATTTATGCCAGGATGATGTAGACAGGGAAGGTTTTGTATTTTCCGTTTGATTATCGGAACAACTCTAGTCATACTATCATTCCATGCAATCTCTTTATTCAACCTTTTTTTGTAGACACTTGATGTCTTTAGCTCTATTTTCATAGAAATTTCTATTGTAGTTTAAACTACCAAGAAACCTTTGTAATTGCTTTCTATCAAGAATTTGGTTTGAGAATTATGACAGTGCTTTCAAGACATGCTCTTGAAGTTCAACTTTTCCTTGTGATAGGATCAAACCAAGATATTCTATCCCGGTCTTGGAAAATTCCAGCTTTGATTTACTTAGAGCAACTCCATGCTTATACACCTTGTCATTTACCCGCTCAAGATGTTGTTTATGCTTGTTCATGTCTAAAGAGAAAACAAGAAGATCGTCAATCTATACAATCACATAATCCAAATCTTTAAATACATCTTCCATCCTTTTTTGAAACTCGGATGGAACATTCTTCAATCTAAAAGGCATCACTTGCCGTTGACATTGTTCATGTGGGAAAACAAAAGTTGTTTTGAACATGTCTTGGGAATGATCCCAATCTACCAGAACACACTCTTAAGATCAAATTTACTAAAGATAATATTCCCAATCTTCGCAAACAATGATTCTTTGGAAGGTAGAGGGTACTAGATTGGGAATAATGCATTATTCAGGGATCTATAATTTATTACCATTCTTGGTTTACCTCTTTTCTTTTCTGAATGTTTATTTACATAGAACATAGGGCTTTCCCATGAAATTTTGCTGGGTTCTATCAATTTTCTTTTCAACAAATTTGCAATTTGTTGTTTGCAGTAATCCATTTATGATGGTGACATATGATTTGCAAAGACCTTTTGTGGAAGCTCATGATAATCTTCTTTATATGGAAAATCCACAAAATATTGCTCTCTCATCCAGAAGGCATCTGGATAGTCTAAGGTGCAATCATTTTCAAGATTCTCCTTAATGTTATGGATTACCTCTAGTCCATGTAATTTTGCATGCCTTATTATTTTGTTCCCGAAACCACAAAAAACTTCTTTTAATCTATTCTTTTAATCTATTTCATCAGGTATGCTGTTTTGAACTCCGTTCTCATAATTCGTCTTGCTTGGTAGAGTCACTTCTTTCCCTTGGATTGTGAATTTTACAATGCCATGACTAACTGCCATAGGAATATATTTATTCACATAATTGTGGCAAAGAAGGATGTTAGAACCTGTGTCAAAGCAATATAAATTTACAATGGTTCTGAGACCATTAATGCATAGAGGGAAGTCATGAGCGAAGCCTATGATATGAATGTTAGTTTTTTTTACAACAATGAAGGAAATTTGGATAGGTTTCCAATAGAATTTAGGAATGACATCAAACTTGGCACATGAATTCATAACACCCGTATCTAGTTGTACATCCAAAGAGTATTGATTGTATCCTGAAACTTTTATGGCAATTGAAATTACTAACTTGTCATCAAGACCTTTACACTATGGTAAGAAAGACATGATAGACCATTCTTTTGGGATCAATGACTTTGCTTCATCTTCTCTCATACTATTTTGAGGAGGACCAAATAAATCATTTAATCCTTGACTGATGTCTTGCTCTTGCATTTGATCAATTTTCCCCTTAAGTTCTTCTAGTTCTTCTTTGTTGAATAAATTGTCATTGATGTCAAAGGTAAGTAAGTAAATCAAATATAAATGTGGCTTTAATAGATACAAAAGTGGAAAAGTTAAGTGGAAGTGGAGTTTACGTAAAAGTGGAGTAAACATAAAAATAGATTAAAAAAAAGGTAAAAGTGAAAGTGGAGTTTACGTAAAAGTGGAGTAAAACATGAAAATGGATTTAAAAAGGTAAAATTTAATGTGCACATGGTATTTGCACATGGATTTAAAAACCATGGTGGTATTTTACCCATGGTATGGTAAAAAGGTGAATTAAAAATAAAAAAGGGAAAAAATAATAATTATTTAATAAAAGTCACGAAAGCTTATGGTAAAGTATAAACGAAGAGGGTTATGAGAAAAAATGTGTGTGGGTGTTAAATGTAATATTCTTATGCATACCATTTGAGGAGTGACAATTGAATATCATTCAAGAAGCGACGATTAAATATTAGCGAGTGCTGAGCATATTTGGCGAAAGAAAAACGAGTGAGAGTTGAGCAAATCTTGTGAAAGCAGAAGAAGAAAATGTCGAGCAGATCTGGCGAAAGAAAAAGGGGTGAGCGATTTGGAGAAAGTAGAAGTAGCAAACACAATGCAAATTTGGTGAAAGAAAAATGAGTGAGTGATATGGAAAAAGGAGAATAAGTGAGTACAATGCAGATTTGGCAAAACCAAAAGTTACAAACAACAGAGGGGATTGGTGTCTCTTGTAGGTCGATGCCTACAAAAAATAGAGGGGATTGGTGTATCCAGTAGGTCGGTGCCTACAAACAACAAAGGGGATTGGTGTCTCCTGTAGGTCAGTTCTTACAAACAATAGTGGAGATTGATGACTATAGTAGGTTGGTGCCTACAAACATTTGTAATAGTAGGTTGGTGCCTACAAATTAATTAAAATAATTTTTTGTGGTTTTTTCTTGAAAGGGTTTCCACGTTAAATATTGTGTCTTCTGGTTGTTTTATATATGTGATTGCATCATTATGGTTTATGAATGTTAAAAAGAAAAAGAGAGCCTTAAACTAATTCACCCCACCCTCTCAGTATAAGTGTGTGCTCAACAATTGGTATCAAATCCGGTTCCTTCATAAACAATCCAACCACTTGGAGGTAGATCTCAGAAGCACACATGGCCAGTCAGGAAGGTTTTTTTACAAACATGGCTCCGTTGTTTGATGGAACAAACTATACCTTCTGGAGTATAAGGATGCAAACATATCTAATGGCCCTTGGTTTTGATATTTGACAATCGTTCATGACTAGTTATATAGCCCAAAAAAATCCACCAACAGATGTGGCCGGGAAAAAGGCTAGCGAAAATGATGCAAAATCCATGAATGCCATCTTGTGCGGACTGTTAGAATCAGAGTTTGTCAAAGTAATGCATTGCAAATCAACAAAAGAAATTTGGGACAAACTTCAAAACATCCATGAAGGCAATGACAAGTTCAAGAAGGCTAAGCTCCAAACTCATAGAAGCCAGTTCGAAAGTCTAAAGATGAAAGAAGAAGAAAATGTTGTAGCCTCTCTCCTTCATGTGGACGAAATTGTTAACACTATCAAAGGACTTGGTGAAATGGTCACAAAGCCAATGATTGTGCAAAAGGTGTCGAGGTCACTCCCTTTAAGATTTAATGCCAAAGTTTCCACCATTGAGGAAATAAAGTATCTCTATCAATTAACAATGGATGAATTGCATGGGATCTCACTGCATATGAAATTAGCACTGAAAAGGAAAAACCATAAAAAATGTAAGCAACTTTCAAAGCCTCAAAGAAGAGGAAGAACAAAGAGCAAAAATCAAACAATTGTTCTAGCTGTGAATTAGACGCAGAGGAAGCAAATTTTGTGAGAAAACTAAAAAAGGGATCTAACAAATACAAAGGTAAGTTGCCCTTTAAATGCTTTAACTGTGGAAAAGTAGGACATTTTGCTGCTAAGTATTCATATGCGAAAAATGAAAGTAGTGATGATGAAGACGACCATAACGTAAAGAACAAACATCATAAAAAAAAAATAGCCACAAACAGGACAAGCATGAAAAAAAGAACTCTTATAAGCAGAAGAAGATCCTCTACTCAAAAGGGGTCAGTGACTCATCTAAAGAAAGCAATGAAAACAATTCTGATAGTGATAGAGAAGAAACTATTTTTATGGAAATCAAAACAAATATTGATGAAGACAAAGGGAAAGATATGATGGATTCAAAATAAGAGGAAAATGATGAAACAGAGGGAGAAGTGGATTTTGAAGAACTCATCTGTGCCTTAAGAGAAATAAAGAAGCTAAGGAAAACAAATTTGAAACAAAAGGAACAACTACAAAAATACGAAGAAGAGGATCGTGATTCAAAAGCCAAAGTGTCACAAAGCCTTGAAGAATCAGAAAAGATTATCATAAGACTAAAAGTTCAATTAGAAGAAGCAAGAAGGATAGATGAAGTGGTGAGAATTCAGTTGGAGGAAAAATAAGAAAGTTGCGAGAAGCTAGAAGCTGAACATGTTTCCTTAAGAAAAGATTTGGAAAAGTCAATTGCTCAGTTCAACAGAAGCTTGAAGTTTGAAAAGAGTGCCAAAACCTTAGATCATATCATCAATTGTCAAAGGTCACAATTTATTAAGACGGGTCTTGGTTATGATAAGAGTCAGATGACCACCAAATAAGATCCAAACGCTGTAGGGCCATTAAAGAAAGTAAATGAAGAAAAAACTGAAAGCTATGCCAATGTACTCAAAAGTTCCATCAATGATGAAGACAACAATAAGAAAGAAAATAATGTTTTGCAGAAAGTTGAAATTTCTCCTAAGGAAAACAAGGAAGGATTCAAAAGATATTTCCCACCAAGGCGGCCTCACATGAATTGGTACCAAAAATCTTTCTTTGGCTATTGCTTTTGCTGTAATAATTTTGGTCATAAAACAATACATTGTAGAACACATACAAGAAATAATCATGTATGGAACAAATACACGAATGCTTATGGATTCTCAAACAAAAGTTGTAATTCATTTGTGCCTTTATTTGATTACAATGTTGTATGCTATAAATGCAAAAACTATGGGCACACAACATGGTTTTGTAGAAGTAACCTTGTGGAAACTCCTAGACAAAACAAAGATGTGGATACCCTTGTCAAACAAAAGAAATAACTCATAGGATTTTGGAAAAGGAAGCATGAACAAGAGATGTAGGAGGAGGAATCTATGCTTGTGCAAACAACCCTTTATGCTCAAAACAAAGGAAACCAATGGTACGTTGACAATGGACTCTCAAGCCACATGACATGTGACAAGAGTAAGTTTCTCACTTTGAAAGAAGTTAATGGAGACATTGTGACATTTGTAAGTGACACTACCACAAGTATAGATGGAAAAGGTACTCTAAATATCCATAATGGAAAGACTAAAACATAAAATATTTTGTATGTTGATGGTCTAAAACACAATCTTCTCACTGTTAGTCAAATGTGTGATCAATGATACAATCTCACATTTAATTCTCAAGGTTGTGAAATAAGGAAGGAAGGCTCAGGAAGATTAGTGGAAAGTTCATATAGAATATCAAATAATGTATATATCCTCAATGAGATCCAAGGAGAAAAGTTCCATATGAGACAAACAAATGAAATTTGGTTATGGAATAGAAGAATGGGTCATATAAACTTTGATAATCTGATAAAAATCAGCGCTAAACAAGCAGTGAGAGACATGCCAAATATTTCTAAACCTTCAAACACTCTTTTCAAGCAATGTCAGCATGGAAAACATACAAGAACAAGCTTTAAATCAAAGGAATACTCAACAACGAAGCCATTGGAACTCGTTCGTACAAATCTTTGTGGGCCTACAAGAACACAAAGTCTACAAGGTGAATTATTTCATGTTGCTCATTGATGTTTATTCTAGAATGACATGGGTTACATTCATAAAAGAAAAATCTGAAGGTTTTGAGAAGTTCAAAGCATTCAAAGCCTTGGTTGAAAAGGAAACTGATTTGAAAATCAAATGTTTGAGATCAGACAGAGGAGGTGGGTTTATCTCAAATGAATTTGAATAATTTTGCGAGATTCATGGGATAAAAATACATTTCTCAGCTGCAAGAACTCCACAATAGAATGGAGTGGTAGAAAGAAAAAAATGAATTGTACAAGAGATGGCAAGAACAATGTTGAATGAAGCCAAGCTATCATACATGTTTTGGAGAGAAGCAGTCAATACCGCAATTTACATTTTGAATAGAGGGAAAATCAAATTCAACAACAACAAAACACCTTATGCATTATGGAAAGGTAGACTAGCAACAATTAAATACTTCAAAGTTTTCAGAAGCAAGTGCTACATAAAGAGAGATGATGAGGATTTGGGAAAATTTGACTCTAGAGCTGATGAAGGTATATTTCTTGGTTATTCATCAAGAAACAAAGTCTACAGATGTTACAATATAACATTACACAAAATCATAGAGAGTGCCAATGTAAAAGTTGATGAAGTAGGGAACCAAAAGGTGAAAACACAAGTAAATGTTCAAGCAGATGATCGAGGATGCAAAGAAGAAAAAGAAGAAGGAGAAGAAAATGAAGAAGAAGAAACAAAACACCAAGATATAAAGACACCATTTAGATTTGTCTGAAAGAATCATTCAAAAAATCTAATTCTTGGTGATAAAGATACGAGAGTTCAAACTAGAAGAATACTAGCTAGTGCACCAGAATATGCAAACTCCTCCTTGCTATCTAAAATAGAGCCTAAGAATTTTACAGAAGCCAGGGAAGACAAGCATTGGATTGATGCTATGGAAGAAGAGCTAAATAAAATTGAGAAGAATGAAACATGGGAACTTGTTCCAAGGTCAATAGATAAAAAATGTAATTGACATCAAGTGGATTTTTAGTAACTAGTTGAATGAAGATGGGAAAGTAATGAGAAATAAAACAAGATTGGTTTGTAAAGGTTGTGCTCAAGTTGAAGGTATTGAATTCGAGGAAACCTTTGCCCCGGTTGCTAGACTAGAAGCTATCCAAATGTTTTTGACATTTGCATGTTTCAAGAACTTCAAAGTCTATCAAATGGATGTCACGTCCGCCTTTCTCAATGGTAATTTAGAGGACAAAGTTTACATTGAACATCCAAAAGGATTCTTATTATCAGAAAATAAGGATTATGTGTGCAAATTGAAGAAAACACTTAATGGGCTAAAACAAGCTCTTAGAGCTTAGTATTCAAGACTTGATAAATATCTACAACAACACGGCTTGAAAATAGGAATTGCTAACAATAATATCTACATCAAGACAATAACATAAAATCAGTGGATTGTTGTGGTTTATGTAGATGATTATTTTTGGAGGCAGTATGAAAGAAATGTGCCAAGAGTTTGCAATAGAAATGAAAAAAGAATTTGAGATGTCTATGCTTGGTACAATGCCATTCTTTCTTGGATTACAAATTTTTCAACCTGACAAAGACACATTCATTTCACAAACCAAGTACTTCAATGAAATGTTGAATAAATTCAAAATGGAAGATTGTACATTGGTCATCACACCTATGGTCACAAGTTATAAATTGAGAAAAAATGATGAATCTCCGGAAGCAAATCAAACATTGTACAGATCAATAATTGGAAGCCTACTATATGTGACAACATAAAAGCCAAAAATTATGCAAGCAACAAGATTGGTTTCACGATTTCAAATTACACTAAAAGAAACTCATGTGCAAGTAGTAAAGAGGATATTCAAATATCTAAAGGGCATCTTGAACTTTGGCTTATGGTATTCAAGAGGTGAATATTTTACTCTAACAACATATACAGATGCAGATTGGGAACGCAGTGGTGATGACATAAAAAGTACAAGTGGAGGAGCATTCTTTCTGGGAAACAGTCTAGTGTCTTGGTTGAGTAAGAAACAATCTTCAGTTTCTCTATCTACAACAGAAGCCGAGTATATTGCAATGGCAACATGTTGCACACAAGTTTTCTGGAGGAAACAAACATTGCAAGATATCAAGGTAGAATATGATCAACCAATCTCAATCATCTCTGACAAGAAAAGTGCAATCAAGATTTCAAAGAATCCTATGATGCACTCAAAGACGAAGGATATTCCCATCAAGTATCACTTCCTAAGAGAATATGTAGCCGAACTAAGTGTCAATATGGAATACATTGCCACCAAGGAACAAGTTGCAGATATATTTACCAAACCCCTTCCCAGAGAAATATTTGAAAATCTTAGACAAAAGCTGGGAGTGATATCCCACACATCTTGTTAGTAAAGAAGCATAGATCAGGGGGAGCATACCTTTTCTATTGATATCAAAGGGGGAGTATTACAAATAGGGGGAGAGTTGAAGACATGGGGAAGAGAATTACAGATAGGGGGAGAGTTAAAGACAAGCAAGAACTCTTTCTATTTCTCGAGGATTATGTATTTTTGAGTATAGGGTTGCCATTAATGACAAAGGGGGATATTGATGAATAAATTATCATTGATGTCAAAGGTAAGTAAGTAAATCGAATATACATGTGGGTTTGATAGATACAAAAGTGGAAAAGTTAAGTGGAAGTGGAGTTTACGTAAAAGTGGATTAGAAAAAAAGGTAAAAGTGAAATTGGAGTTTACTTAAAAGTGGAGTAAAACATGAAAATGGATTAAAAAAAATAAAAGTTAATGTGCATATGGATTTAAAAACCATAGTGGTATTTAACTCATTGTATGGTAAAAAAGTGAATTAAAAATAAAAAATGGGGGACATTAATTATTACTTAATAAAAGTCACGACTTTTCAAAAGAACATGACTTTTCATGTAAATCTTATGGTAAAGTATAAATGAAGAAGAGGGTTATGAGAAAAAAATGTGTGTGTGGGTGTAAAATGTAATATTCTTATGCATACCATTTGAGAAGTGACGATTGAATATCATTTAAGAAGTGATGATTAAATTTTAGTGAGTTTTGAGCAGATCTGGCGAAAGAAAAATGAGCGAGATATGAGTAGATCTTGTGAAAGAAGAAGAAGTAAGTGCCAAGCAGATCTGGCGAAAGAAAAAAGAGTGAGTGATTTGGAGAAAGAAGAAGTAGCGAGAACAATGCAGATATGGTGAAATAAAAAGGAGTGGGTGATCTGACAAAATGAGAAGAAGCAAGTACAATGTTGATTTTGCAAAAACAAAAGTTACAAACAACATCGAGGATTGGTGTCACCTGTTGGTCAGTGCCTACAAACAATAGAGGGGATCGATGTCTCCAGTAGGTTGATGCCTACAAACAACAAAGGGTATTGGTGTCTCATGTAGGTCAGTGCCTACAAACAACGATGGGGATTGGTGTCTCCAGTAGGTTGGTGCCTACAAACATTTTTAACAGTAGGTTGGTGCCTACAAATTAATAAAAATAAGTTTTTGTGGTTTTCTCCTGAAAAGGGTTCCATGTTAAATATTGTGTCTTCTGTTTGTTATATTTATGTGATTTCATTATTATGGTTTATGAATGTTAAAAATAAAAATATAGCCTTGTATTGATTCACCCCCCCTCTCAGTATAAGTGTGTGCTCAACATTCTTTATCTCCCTTTACAAAATTAAGAATTTATTGAATCAAAATGTTCTTTTCTCTGATAGAACTTTATCCTTAATTTGTTTTTCTAAGACAACTTTGGAATTGTAATGAGAAAAGTCTTCATTTTCTTCAAATATATTGTCTATCATAGGGACTGTATTCTTATTGAAATAAGACTTCCTTTAGTGTAGAACTCATGGTTCTTCTATTCCTTTGGTCCTTGGATGGGGTCTTTGCTTATGAAGGGATGAAGATGAGAATGATGTGGAAGAAGGAGGATGAGATTCTTCAAAATATTTGTCAGTAGGAAGATAATGTGCAATATTCACTATGTTGGGTTGCGTAAGTGAGGAGAGTTGTGCTTGAAGCTGAGAAACATTAGCACAGAGGCGTTTAACAACTTAGAAATCACCAAGAGTGAGTGATTTCAAGCGGGCTTGATGGAAGAATCTGTAGTTGGAGGTCAATAGGAGAGGGGTCCATGCAAATCATTTTTATTCTAGGAACAAAGAAAAAATCAATTTCATCAATATAGGAGGAATCAGAGTTAGAATTTTCAATTGCAAGCTTATTTACATTATGAACAAGAAAATCAGATTCACTGTCCAAGGATTCCGTGACTGAGAAATACTCACCATTTGAATGAGTGGAGACAAGTTCCTATTCTACTGGATCATAAGAATGAGTGAATATTTCCATCAACTTGTGTTGGATCTTTGTCTTTCCTCGTAGAGGACACTGATTTTCCGAGTGGCCAGGCTAATGGAAAATGTAACAATTAGATTTATTGTTGGGAGAATATCTTTTCTTAAATGAAGATTTTCTAGGCCGTTTCTTAGTTTTATAGAATTTTCTTGATTTCTTTAATCTGTACCGAGGTTTAAAAGACCTAGACATAGATTTGTATTTATTGCATTTACAATGTTCTTCACAACTAGATTTCATGTGCTTATTTTTCCCACAACCAAAGTGGTAAGTTTTTGCATAGATGTCACAAATAGAGTGATCAAATCCTAGATGTCCCTTTACAGATTTGGAAGTGTTATGTCTCATACATTCTTTTTGTAAAGTTGTCATTATTTGTTCCTGCAATCCTGCAAGTGATAGATCTTCAATATCTATATGTTTTGATTCGATTTGTTCTATGACTAAGTCAGGAATTCTGCCAGAAATTACAGAGAGATACTTTCTAAGATAGGTAACATTGTGAGGATCATGATATTTGTACAATAGATCTTGCATAGTGCAATAGAGTTCAGGGAGTTCTTTTAAGATATATAATCTCTGGTTCATGAAAAGATATGCATAGAGTTGCGTGTCAATTTTAGCTTTTGCATAAATTCATGCACAACTACCTTATCAAGTTCTTCAATGGGATTATATGATTCCATTATGTGGAGTTTATCATCTTCATTCAATCTACCCCACCATAGGTCAAGATTTCATGTGAAGCCCCATGTTAATTTGAGAGCAAGTTCTCCTTGGGTTACTCTGTTTTTGTATATTTATTTTTGAGTTTTAGCTCATGTTGACCATTTCTGAATCAAGATCATTACTTCATTTTTTGACCTCATTTTTAGCTCTCATAAATCTTCTTTCTTGGGAGAGTCACTTCTTTCCCTTGGACTGTGAATTTTACAATTCCATGACCAATTATCATAGGAAGATATTTATTCACATAATCACAGTCAAGAAGGATGTGAGAACCTATGTAAAAGCAATATAATTTTACAGTGGTTTTGAGACCATTAAGGAATAGAAGGAAATCAAGAGTGAAGCCTTTGATAGGAATGTTAGTTTTATTTACAATAGTGAAGGAAATATGGACAGGTTGCCAATTGAATTCAGGAATGGCGTCGAACTTGGCACATGAATGCATAGCACCCGTATCTAACTGTGCATCCAAAGAGTACTGGTTATATCTTGAAACTTTTATGTCAACTTAAATTACTAACCTATCATCCACACCTTTACATTATGGTAAGAAAGACATGATATATTATTCTTCTCAGATCAAGGACCTTACTTCATCTTCTATCATACTATTTTGAGGAGGACCAAATAAATCATTCAATCCTTGATTGATCTCCTGTTCTTGCATTTGATCAAATTTTCCCTTAAGTTCTTCTAGTTCTTCCTTATCAGCCTTTACAAAATTAAGAATTTCCTGAATCAAAATTTTCTTTTTCTTATAGTCTCTTCTTTATCCTTAATTCATTTTTCTAAGATAGCTTTGGAACCGTACTAAGAAAAATCTTCATTTTCTTCAAATATATCATCTATGACAAGGACTGGATTCTTATTGGTATAGGACTTCCTTTGGTGTAGAAATATTGGTTCTTCTATTCTCCTGGTCCTTGGATGTGGTCTTTGCTTATGAAGGGATGAAAATGAGAGTGATGTGGAAGGAGGATGTGATTCTTCAAAATCTCTGTCAGTAGGAAGATAATGTGCAATATTCACCATGCTGGTTGACATAAATGGGTGTATCATTATTTCTAGTTTATCTCATTGCGGGCATATCAAAAGTATGCAAAGTGGGTACTCATTGGATGCAAAATTTAGTTCCACATCCAATGAGTTCCTACACTTGAAATTTGAGTAAACTTACAAGATGAGTCGAAAATATGATTAAAAAAAACAGTTTTCTTCCTTTCCCTCCAAAAATATTTACACATATGGTTGAAATCATCATCTTGAATCCTATTGGTTCTTTTAAAGTTGATTTTTACATTACATTTTTTTTGAGGCCCATTTTTGACCTCAAAATTCCTCTAATGTATGGATTCCAATCACAAATCTAGACCATGATACAACTAAAGTAAATGAAACTGTATGGGGCTCTAATCTCACTTATCCCAACCCATTTTTCTCACGACATAGTCAATATTCTCACTACTAAGCAGTCCAGGACCACATCCAACCATTAATTAGCATTGAAACTCTCTTCCACTACCCTGTAAAACATAAGGATGATCTTCCCTTTCTTTGCTCAACAACCCCTTACGGATATTTCTCCCTTCTAGGGATATTTAGTTTAGGCAAAAAGAGTCCATGACTACTGCTTTTCTTGTGTGAATAACTTGGAGGAGAAACACTTGGCTCAAACTATCCACGATAAACAAAATCAAGGTTGTAGGGTTAATGGTGTTTGCTTCAGTTGTCATCGACATTCCAACCATTTCTTTTCCCTCAAATCCATCCCAATTCCTCTCAAATTCTCCACAAAAAATACCGTAGCCTCCACATGCTCTTACTAGCCATGAGTGCATGGGACTATCTTTACCATTATAGGAATAATAACCATGGGATTCAAATAGGTTCCTTCCTGAACCAAAAGATGGAAAAAAAGCCAATGTGAGAATTGAATAGTCATCCATGAAAATGATGTATTTGGGGGAATGATGGGTAACATGACTTTTGATAGGATAATGAAGTACTCTTATGCTTCTCCATAATAAATGTTCTTAGACCATGCTACAATAATTACATGAGTAGACTTCCCCACCAACCCCTACATACATTAAAGATTGGATTTATAAGTCAATAGAGGTGTATGGATTCTTTTAAGGAACATAATGGAAAAAGAAATTGGATCTTAGGATTAAACTTGGTAATAAATGATTATTTTCCCATAGGCTCTCTTTTTTCATTCATTCCCTATTCGGGTATCATGGTTCCCTTGTGGATTTTTCAAGCAACCTTATTGGTGGATATTATGTTATTATATATATCCTTTTATACATGTATTTACATAAACATAATAACCACACCATGGAAACATAAAAACCACACCATGGAAACATAACAACCACACCATAATCATAGTCTATTTCTAGGACTCATAATCATTCATTAGCTAGCCCTTAGCCTTGAGATCTAGACTAGGAATATTTACAATGCAACATATGGTCATTTAACTTAGCTCACAAAGATTGAATCCTATCTCATAAGCCAAATAATACATATAATACATGAGGGTATTACAACATCCATGAGCAATCCACATATTGGAAGATACTACACACACAACTCCAATTTCCTACAAGACAAGACTTGACATGAACTCCAATACAAAGGTCTCTCTCTCTCTCTCTCTCTCTCTCTCTCTCTCTCTAAGTAGCATAACATGTTATCTCAATTAGTTTGAATTGGCTAATTTCAAGGTAGATATCACTATGGTCATGGGATCAAGTCCAGTAAAAAATCTTTGGGTTAGGGGTACATGTTGTACTACAACAACATTTACATGAAATGTAACGAAGCACTTGGAGGGTTTCCTTGAGGACATTTTCAATGGAAATGTAATTGACTAGTTTTCAAGGAGAAGGTCAGTGAGAGGTCATGGGTGGTCCCTCTGGGTTAGGAGTACATCTTGTATTGCAATGATATTTACCTCGAGTGACATTCATGAAATGTGAGGAAGCACCTATAGGGTTTCCCAGAGGACATTTTCCATGGAAACACACACACACACACACACACATAAGAACCTTCCTTGAGGTTGTAGAGGTATTGTAAGGCCCTTTCCTTGAGTGGCTTCGGGTGCCTCTCTCGCATGATCACTTTGGTGGTCAGTGATTGACACAGATGGAAATGAAAAAAAGGTTGATGCCTTAGAGGATTTGGTTTTGGGTGTCTTGGCCGATTGGTAAGGCACACCATGAAAAAGTCGGGTGCCCTTGCTCATAGACAAAGAACACCATAGACAATGGTATCTCACACTAGTCGGACACATTAAGAGAAGATTGGAAGAGAACTTGGCTAGAGAAGCCAAAGAAGGTTGTTGCAGGAAGCATCCTCTGTAGACATGCACTTCACATGACGAACACGAGTGGCATAGAGATTTTGATGACTTGAGTGCTTGGAATATATACATACCAATGAAGTTGGGCAACCCACACTTAGGGGTTGCGATGGATGGTCGAAGTGCCTTCGAGCATAAGTGGCTATGGATCCTAAACATGGAATGCACCTGTTGGGTGTACACCACCGGGAGCACATCTGTTGGGTGCACCTCCACCAGACACACTTGGGCACATTGCTGGGCGTACTTGAGTGCAACCAGATAGACTTGAATAGATCTAGGCATAATCGTGCAGACTTGGATAGTTTGGGCGCAATCGTGTGGACTGGGCCTATCGAGACGAGTTGGACGAATGAAATGAGATGATTTAGATGAATGGACTGAGACAAGTTGGACGAATGAAATGAGATGAGTTGGATGAATGGACTGAGACGAGTCTAATGGATGGATTGGGTGGACTTAGAATGACTCGGATGTATGGACTAGGCACACTTGGGATGACTTGGGCATACTTGGGTGCACTATTGGGTACACTTGTTGGACATGGACGATCAACGCACAAGTCACCAAGGGAAGCAAGTCAGCTATGTGGGAACTTGGGTAGACTTGGGTGCTTTTTTGGGCGCACTTGTTGGACATGGACAATCGACGTACAAGTCACTAAGGGAAGCAAGTTGGCTATGTGTTTTTTAAAGAGAGGATATTGTGAGATAAAGAAGATGAAGTTACAATGGGTGTGTTGTAGGTTGTATCCCTTCATTTTGCTGGATAATAAAAAGAAGGGTCTAGCAATTTCTCTGGTGGATATATCTCACACTGGATGAACCACGTATATCTGTGTCTCTATATTATTGTGTATCTTTTATGTTTTATTTCTGCATTTGTTTTATTTTATTTCTCAGTGATCATCTTTTTCTAACACATGATCCCCTACTTTGAAATCTCTAGGAGTCCTATTTTTGTCTACATAGCTCTTCTGCTGGTCTTGAGCCACATTGAGATCCTATCTTATTCGAACTACTTTCTATTCCATTTATTTTAATAGGTCTGAATCAAGTGTTATTTTTTCCACTGGGTTATTCCAACTGATTGGAATGTTTCATTTTCCACCATAGAGATCCTCAAAAGGACTCATCTTCAAGGATTCTTGATAACCATTGTTATAAGCAAACTCTACCAGTGGTAGGTAGTTTTCCCACTTCTTGGGAGGATGCATCACATGCATCCTTAACATGTCTTGTATAACTTGGTTTACCGTTTCTATTTTTCCATCAGTTTGAGGGTGATAAGTTGTACTAAATAGTAATTTAGTTTCAAAACCAACAAACAAAGATTTCCAAAATTTAGAAGTAAATTTTGTATCTCTGTTTCATATGATTTCCTTAGGCATGCCATGCATTCTAAATATTTATTTCATGAAAATATTGGCAATATCTATCGCCTTGCAAGTTGACTTTACGAGGATAAAGTGAGCACCCTTTCTCAATTTGTTCACAACTACCATAATAGTGTCATTCTGGTTGGTTGATTTAGGTAGCCCGGTGATAAAATTCATGGAGATGGTTTCCCATTTCAATTCTGGAATTGGTAGGGGATGCAACAACCCTGTTGGATGTTTGTGCTCCACCCTAACCTACTAACATTCTAAGCACTTATCCAAGTAGTCATCTATGTCCTTCTTCATTCTCGACAAGTAAAATAGTTTCTTGGTGGTTGTGATCATTTTCTGATAACCAGGGTAACCAGTGTATGGTATTTTATGTAGTTCATCCAGTATGAACCTCCTCAATTTGTCACTATTTGGAACATAAAACCTACCTTTGTAAGTTAGAAGGCCATCATTCAACAATTGATAGCCCTCATAATTCATCCCTGTGGGTTCTTTCTCTAAGTATGATTTCATTGTTTTGAAAAACTCATTTGCTGACTTTGCACTTTTAAATCTCTCCTTGATGTCTAATTCACAGGTACTTATAACTGTGAAATGAATCACTTTCATACTTCTACTGAGGGCATCAACCACTCTATTTTCCTTTCCCTTAATATGTTTTATTTCGAAATAAAATTCATTGAGTATGGACATCTACCTAGCTTGTCTAGCATTGAGTTTGGGATGGTCAAATGAGTATCTCAACCCACAAGGTTGGTCATAAGTACAAATCTTCGACCTATGATGTAATTCCTCCACATTTTTAAAGAATGAACTGTGGCAGCCAATTCTAGGTCATGTGTCACGTAATTGATTTCATGTGCATTCAATTTTCTGGATTCATAACAAATTACATGCCCTTCTTGCATAAGGAATTCTTCGATTCCTTCTTTGCAAGAATCTATACACACCAGGAATTCCCTATGTGGATTTGCAATTTTCAGTACTGGTGCATTGGTTAAAAGGTGTTTCAGTTGGTGAAAACTCTCTTCACATTCCTTGGTCCAAACAAATTTAACTCCCTTTTTTTGTAGGGAGGTGATTGGATAACCAATCCTGGAAAACCCCTTAATGAACCTTATATAGTATCCTGCTAGGCCCATAAAGGATCTAATATTAGAGACATCCTTTGGTGTAGGCCAATCCATGATGGATTTTATCTTTTCGGGGTCAAATTCCACTCCTTCCTCAGTGATGACAGGGCATAAGTAATGGACCTTCCTTTGAAAAAAGTCACACTTACTAAACTTTTCATAAATATTTTGCTCGCTTAGCACTTGAAGCACTGACTTGAGGTGATTTTCATGCTCTTTTCTGCTCTTAGAATAGATCATAATGTCATCTATGAATACCAACAAAAAAATGTCCAAGAATTTTCTAAGTACATTATTCATCGCGCACATAAAGGTGGTTGGTGCATTGGTAAGCCCAAATGGCACCACCACAAATTCATAGTGCCCATATCTTGTCCTAAAGGTTGTTTTATGGATGCATTCATCCTTAATTTGGACTTGATGGTACCTTAAACTTAAATCAATTTTAGAAAATATTGTAGCACCCCTTAGCTGGTCAAACATGTCATCAATTCTTGGCAAGGGATACTTATTCTTAATGATCATCTTGTTGAGTTGTCGGTAGTCTATGCACAATCTGAATGTGCCATCCTTATTTTTCAAAAATGAGGCTGGTGCTCCCAAAGGGGAAACATTAGGCTAGATGTAACCCTTTTCCAACATCTCCTTCAACTACATTTTGAGCTCAACCTGTTCTGGTGTACTCCTTCTATAGGGTTCTCTAGACATTGGCACCGCTCCAAGTACAAGTTCTATTGAAAAATCAATATCTCTTCTTAGAGGTAGACCTAGTACCTCTTCTGGAAACACATCTTTATACTCTCTTAATATAGGATGGTCCTCTAGGCTTAGTTTATTGTCCTCAACATAGTTCAACACTTGTATTGCATACAAAGAATATCCTTTTCTGTAATACTTCTTCACCTGAAGTGTTGATATTTGTCTCACTGAGACAAGATTTTGAATTCCTTGTAGGGTTCTTTTCCTCCATTTGTCATCTTCACACTCCAATGTTTTATTATAAAAATTCAACTTGGATTTATGGGAAACAAACCATTCCATGCAAATAAGTAGGTCATAAGATCTTAAAGGAAGTATATTTAGAGTTTCTTGGGTGGACATTTAGTAGGAAGGCTCATCTTAGAGCCTTTCCCATGGTTCCTAAACCTTGGAGTTTTAAACCCCGTCTTCTTAAATCTCAATTTGATTTCCTTTTTCCAATCCTTATGAGGTCCTTTTTATGCTTGAATTTCTCATAGGAGTACATTTCCTTCTTAATGGTGTCTTCTAGAGTCTTGGGTTAATCAAACTAAATTATGGCTCGATAGGATTGAGGCATCCCACTAATGAATTGTTGCACCTTCGCCTTTTCATCCTTGATGTAAAGCACATACCTCAATAGTTCAAGGAATTTGTTGACATATTCAGCAATGGTGAGTTTTCCATGTTTGATTTCATAGAACTCCTTGGTCCTTTCATCATAGTACCTTTCAGATAAGTACTTTTTCTGAAAATAATTTTCAAACTGTTTCCATGACAACTCCTCCTCATGAATTCCTTTCACATTTCTAAGTTCCTCCCACAAGATGGAGTCCTTTCCATTCAAGTTAAAGATGGTTATTTGGGCCTTCAAGTTCTCAGAGTAGTCATGGACTCTGAAGTACTTCTTTACGCTGAGTATCCAAGCTCCTACATCTCCCTCCTTCATAATCTCTCCATCGAAATTCAGTGGTTTGTATTTTTTAAACTCTTTAGGGTTATGGCTTCTGGAATGTTTCATCCTCTTCTTCTCCTCAAAGAATGTAAACTAGTCTCATTGCTAGAAAATTCCTTGGAGTTGTTAGTTCCCTCACTAGAGGATTCTTGAGTTGAATCCTTGACGTCAACATGCCTCTTGGCTCCATGTTGGGCCTTCTTTGAGGTGCTTCTTCTTGTATTGTTATTTTCAGGGCCATGCTTTTGTATCTCAGGTGGACTTTGGTTTCTCTTAGTATTATGTTTGTCCACATTACTAGTCACCGATCCATGTTACAATTTACTCTGTATGTATGATATAATTTGCAACAAGACTACATTTATTTTAGTTTTCTTTTCTTCTTCTCTCATAAGTCTCTCATTATCAACTTTAAAGCTTTGTAATTCTGCCATAAGGATTCTTACAGTTTCAAATAAATATAGAGGGGCTTCCACCACCCTCCTCTCAACATAATATTCTTCTATATTGTGTGAGGTTTCCCCCAACTCATGGTGTGTTACCATTCTTTACGCTATAGTTTTTCCTTTATTTACACTGATTATTTAAGTGCTGCTAAAAACATTTTCTGTTATTCAATTGCCCTCAAATTTTATGAACAACACATGTAATTTTTTTAAGGTGAAATTAGCTTCATTATTCCACATATAACAATAATATGCATTTCATATTCAGAACATGTAAATAGCAGAAGGTCTCACTCTTTTCAATGGTAAAGCTTAAATAAGCTCTTACAAGTGGGTAGGGTAGAGTGCCCTTCCCCTTAAGGTTTTCTATTAAATTTTGTTTCGCTCTTTCATGAGCCCAAGCAGGCCAAGTGTTTTTTCCTGCTTTGATACCAAAATGTCACACCCCGACCCCTAAGTACCCTTTTAAGGGATGGGGTATAGATTTGTTTCCTTCCTACAACTTATATGAGTTCCTCAAATAAGGGTACCATTGCCTTCTACTCTCCGAGATCTTTCCAACGACTATAAACTTGTCCAAAACCTAGTTCCGAGTCAAAAGTTATGGCTTCTTGAACTTCTCAGGGTATTGTTAGTCAAAGGCAATGTGGAACCCACATGGCTCCACCTCATTCGTACCATCCTACCTGGCACTGACACGACCTCGGTCGTCATCCTCTAGAGATGACATGGCAACTGGAGGGGCGGTTGCAGGGGATATCTCCCAAACCTTTGTGGGTAACAGGTCTTCAGCCCCTTCGATATTCTTGTAGAAGTATACAAACTTCCCCAGAGCTCCAAAGTTCAAAGGAATTTTTCCACTCTGAAATATATGGTGGATATTCTATCCACCTTTAGATATGATGACTAGGATTCATCCGTTCTTAACACATAGATTAAACTTGACAAGGGGGGGGTCCCACACTTAATTCATGACCAATTCCACGATGCCACATCATCATGGAATACGTGCCTTGTCCAACCGAGGTTGGACACCACACACATGGATTTCAACACTTCAGTGCTTCGATGTTTAATGCACCATCCTATATCCTCGCATCTCCTGAAGTCTCGGAGTCCTGGATTTTCGAAGTTACGGACTCCCGAAGTAAGACTTCGACGAAGTTTCTATGTTGTCTCCCACTAGTTGATTAGATGGTCGAGAAATGTTCCCAACAGACCCTCGATAAATGGTCCACAATGTCTCTGAATTCCTCCTCTCGATCTGATGGTTGGTGGGATTTCACCACTTCGGGACTTCGACGACTTCGCCTCCCTTACATGTCTTAATCCATTTAAGACTTGAAGGTTTTCCTACCGGAAAGGTCATAAAGAAGGGATGAATGTTTGTTGTCAGTTGATGGTACCTCTTACTCTTTCCTTCCACTATACTCAATTTAACAGTTGAGAAGGGTCCCGAAGGATCCTTAGATCTATGGATCGCGTTACTTCACGACTTCGACATTTGGGGATTCCAACCATTTAACACCTTTTTGTTGGGTATGTGTTATATTATTTGCATGACTAGACTTGGGAAACATGCCATATTGTTTCCTCATTATTTGTGTCGCCTCGATTTTCATGTCCATTTTTGGGAGGTTTTTCGACACATGGTTTTTGCCGATGGTTTTCTATTTCCAGTTAAGGAATTAGGGTTTTTTACTAATCCAGGTCATTGGGTTAGGGTTTTGGATGCCTCTGGATCCTATATGTATATTGTATTGTAAATAATGTATGACTATGAATGAATATATAATATGTTGGTTTTCCCGGTTTGGGTTTCCAGGGGAAAAATCTCTGTGTAATGTGTGTATTTGTCATTGTATCTTTTCTGTTCTTTTATTGAAAATCCGTTTGCACTAAAATATTGTACAAGGCTAAAATATACATTTTGTATCAGAGCTTTGTTGGCTTTAGGGGGACGACTTTGTGGTCAAGGGTTTGTCTCGAGACTGTGATAAGCCTTGTTATAGCGGGATATCTGTGGTATAGATTTTTTAGGTGAAACAAAATGGCGAACAATTTGAAAATGGAGATCGAGAAGTTTAATGGGAAACTTTTTGAGCTGTGGAAGCTTAATATGGAAGATCTATTGGTGGAAAGAGATCAATGGATCACGGTGGATCCAGGTACTGCACCTACCGGAACTTCAACAGATGATTGGAAAAAGTTGGATCAGAAGGCGAAGAGCACAATCCATCTGTGTCTCTCAGATTCAGTATTACTGAATGTTTCATAGGAAGCTACAACCAAATATTTATGGGATAAGTCGGGGAAGTTGTATCAATCTAAGTCCCTAGTAAATAAACTATTCCTGAGAAAGAATCTGTAGAACCTGAGGATGAAAGATGGAGACTCAGTGGCAAAGAATTTGAACACCTTCAATACTGTGGAAATTCAGTTAGTATCTGTTGATATTAAAATTTTAGATGAAGATAAGTGTATCAATTTACTGTGCTTTTTACCATACTCGTGGGATAATCTGGTTGTGGCCATAGGTAGTAATACAATTTGCTTGAAGTTTGATGAAGTGGTCTCATCCTTGTGTTCGGAGGAGATGAGATGGAAGAACATGGAAGGAGAGAGCACATATGCATTATTTATAAGAGGACGCTCCCAAGAAAGAAATAGATCTAAGTCCTCAAGTTGGAGATCTAATTCTAAAGGAAGATCTAAGTCTCCCAGAAAGTTTGTAAATGTATGTTGGAGATGTGGAAAAGAAGGGAACTACAAGAAGCAATGTATATCCAAAGTTGATAAAAAGAAGGTATCTGAAGAATCTCTTTCTACAGAAGAAAAGAAATCCAAGGAAGAAGGAGGGGATGTGTACTTGGCTTCTTCAAGCACACATGCAGATAATGAGGTTGGGTTGGTTGACTCAGGTGCATCCTTTCATATGACTCCCCATAGGGAGTGGTTATGTGAATATGAAAGGTATGATGGAGGTAATGTTTTCCCAGGTGATGACTCGACAACCAGAATCATAGGTCGAGGAAAAATCAAATTGAGGCTCATAGATGGAAGGATTAGAACACTATCTAGTGTTCTGCACATCCTAGGATTGTCCAGAAATTTGATTTATGTAAGCTAAATGGACAATGCAGGGGTAAAACCAATATTTGAAAAGGAAACTTGTAGGTTGGTTCGAGGAGCAATGGTGTTGATGAATGCATTTGGTTTGGAACTATGTATAATATAAAATGAATAACTATTAGTGATGGGTGTAATAGTTCCATTATTCTTGATATTGGAGTTGAACAAGAAATAACTCCTACAGTCCCTAGAGAAAAGGTTATGTTGTGGCATCAAATACTAGGGCATATCGGAGAGAAGGGTCTTCGACTACTACACAATAAAGGTATGGTTGAAGGTATGTCTAATTTCTCTCTGGATTTTGATTTATATGAACATTGTGTATATGGGAAGAAGAATGGGGTAAGATTCCCCTGCGGTGCAACGAGGGCAAAATGAATTATACAACTAGTTCAAAGTGATAAGTTTGGACTTGTGTCGGTTCCATCATTGGGAAAATTTGTGTACTATGTTTCATTTATAGATGACTTATCTAGGAATACTTGGATATATTTCCCCAGGAATAAATCTTAAGTCTTTGACAGGTTTAAAGAGTTTAAGGATTTTTTTGAGAATCAAACAAATAAAATATTTAAGGTGTTGAGGACAAATAATGGCGAAGAGTTCTGTGGGAATGAATTTGAAGAATTTTGTAAGAAGTGCAGTATAGAAAGGCGGAAGACTACTCCATATACACCTCAACATAATGGAGTTACATAAAGGATGAATAGGAAGCTGATGGAAAAAGTAAGGTGCATGCTTAGTGGTACCAGGTTAGGGAAAACATTTTGGGCAAAGGCAGTGGGTATTGCTTGTTACTTCGTCAACAAATCACCTTCATTAGGGTTGGATGACAAGACTCCACAAGCGGTATGGACTATTAAGAAACCTTCTCTCACACATATCAAGGTATTTGGCTATGAGGCCTATGTTCATGTTCTAAAGGAAACAAAGACTAAGCTAGGTAAGAAGGATGAAAAGTGTATCTTTATTGGGTATAAATATGGTCTCAAAGGTTATAATCTTTCGAACCCGGAAACTAAGAAGGTTGTGTATAGACGAGATGTGGTATTTAGAGACATGAATGATGTTAATAAACATGAAGTCCTACCGAGTAAGTAAGAACTAGAGAAAATAGAGTTTGATTTAAAGGATGATGAATTAGACTCTATAGAAGCACAAGAATAATAATAAGAAGATCCTCATACTCCAATATTGAGGAGATCGGTTTGAGAAAGAAGGCCACCAGAAAGGTATACTCCATATGATTTTTGTTCAAATTTTGCGTTGTCTATTACTGATGATGATCCTAGAACTGTCAGGGAGGCAGTGGATTTAGAGCATGGAAAGGTCTTGAAAAAGGCCATGGATGAAGAAATGACAACCTTGGATAAGAATGAGTCTTGGTATCTAATGGAGTTTTTGACTGGAAGAAATCTCATTGGCAAAAAATGGGTATTTAAAAAGAAGCTTATTGTAGAAGGCAAAGTGGAGAAATACGAATCTCGGTTAGTAGAAAAGGGTTATTCCGAGGTTGAGGGAATTGATTTTGGTGAGATTTTTTCTCCTGTTGCCAAGTTAACTTCTACAAAAATTATGTTATTTGTTGTTGTTGCATTTGATTTTTAAGTAGAACATATGGATGTGAGGAGAACATTCCTACATGGGGATATGGTAGAAGCAATCTATATGAAGCAACTAGAAGGCTTTGCTGTGAAGGAAAAGAAGGAGATGGTATGCAAGCTAAAAACGTCCCTGTATTGTTTAAAACAATCACCAAGGATGTGGTATCAAAAATTTGATACTTATATGTTGGGACTTGGCTTCACAAGAAACAAAGAGGATCATAGTGTGTATTTTAAATTTATTGGTGATCATTTGATTTATTTTTTCGTGTATGTGGATGACATGTTGATGATAGGAAATGACAAGAAGATTATCCAGGATGTGAAAACTCAGTTGTCCTCTAAATTTGACATGAAGTATCTCGGTGCTTCAAATTTCATTTTGGGCATGGAAATTAAAAGAGATCAGAAAAAGAGGAAACTATGGTTAAATGATAGAAAATATATCAAGACAATATTGTAGAGGTTTAATATGCAGGAATGTAAACCGGTCAAGGTCCCTATTCCTGTTGGTGAAAAGTTATTTGTGGACCAGTGTCCCAAGATATAGGAAGAGGAGGAGGACATGTATCATGTTACATATGTGAGTGTAGTTGGAAGTTTGATGTATGCAATGGTATGTACTAAACCGAACATTGCATAAGCAGTGGGAATTTTGAGCAGAATATATGTCAAAACCAGGGAAGGAGCATTGGACAACAATAAAAAGGGTTTTTCAGGTATTTGTGTGGCACTACTAGATATGGATTATGATACCAAGGAATACCAGGATTGGACATAGTGCTGGACATACATGTCTTTGTGGATGCAGAATGGGCTGGAGATATGGATCATAGGATATCTACAAGTGGGTATGTGTTTAACCTTCTTGGAGGAGCAATCAGTTGGATGAGCAAAATACATATTGTAGTGGAACTTTCAACTACAGAAGTTGAATATATGACAACCACTCATGCAAGTAAGGAAACAATATGGTTACAAAGATTGTGTTCATGTATTGGGTTGGTACAACAAGTTGTAAGGATAGATTGTGACAGTCAGAGTGCAATTTTTCTTGCAAAGAACTTGACTTATCATTCAAAGAGAAAGCATATTGATATTCAATATCACGTTGTGAGAGACATGGTTGAAGAAAAGAAAGTGTTGTTGATGAAGGGGGACACTTTGAAGAATGTTGCAGATTCATTAACAAAATTTGTGAGCACTGAAAAGTTTTCTTGGTGTAGAGGATCCATGGGTATTGTTGTCGTGGATTGTTGACTATGTAACTATGTAACCCTCTGTATGTAAAGAAAACAAC
This sequence comes from Picea engelmannii, assembly GCA_009831015.1. Classification (NCBI taxonomy): domain Eukaryota; kingdom Viridiplantae; phylum Streptophyta; class Pinopsida; order Pinales; family Pinaceae; genus Picea; species Picea engelmannii. The sequence goes on along the minus strand of ML835405.1, from coordinate 26,719 downwards.
AAGTGGAAGAATGTTGGGTTCGTGTTATAGTCTTTGCATGACTAGCCTTAATGTCTGTTACGTTTCACAGGGGGGTTTGAGGGGGGGCCGCTAGGCCCCCCCTTTGGAGGTTCGGGGGTAGTGCCCCCGAGTAATTTTTTTTCCTTGGGAAACGTGTCACATTGTTACCTCATTTTTCATGTCACATCAATTTTTGTGTCCATTGTTGGGTGGTTTTTTGGCACATGTTTTTTGTCGATGGTTTTCTATTTCCGGTTAAGGAATTAGGGTTTTTGACTAATCCAGGTCATTAGATTAGGGTTTTGGCTGCCATTGGATCCTATATGTATATTGTATTGTAACCAATGTATCACTATGAATGAATATATAATATGTTGGTTTTCCCAGTTTGGATTTCCAGGGGAAAAACATTTGTTTAATGTGTGTATTTGTCATTGTATCTTTTCTGTTCTTTTATTGAAAACATGTTTGTAGTAAAATATTGTACAAGGTTAAAATCTACATTTGGTATTAGAGCTTTGTTGGCTTCAAGGGGACACCTTTGTGGTCAAGGGTTTGGCTTGGGACTGTGATAAGGCTTGTTATGGTGGGAGATCTGTGGTATTGATTTTTCAGGTGAAAATAACTGGCGAGCAATTCAAAAATGGAGATTGAGAAGTTTAATGAGAAACATTTTGAGTTGTGGAAGCTCAAGATGAAAGATCTATTGGTGGACAGAGATAGGTGGATCCTGTGGATCCAGGTACTGCAACTACGTGAACTTCAGTAGATGACTGAAAAAAGTTGGATTAGAAGGCGAAGAGCACAATCCGACCGTGTCTCTCATATTCAGTATTATTGAATGTGTTAGAGAAATCTACAACCAAATATTTATGGTATAACTTGGGAAAGTTGTATCTTTCTAATTCCCTAGTAAATAAACTATTCCTCAGAAATAAGTTGTATAACATGAATATGAGATATGGAGACTTGGTGGCAGAGCATTTGAACACCTTCAATACTATGGTAAGTTAGTTAGTATCTGTTGATATTAAAAATTCAGATGAAGACAAGTGTACCCGTTTACGATGCTCTTTACCAGACTCATGGGATAGTCTGGTTGTAGCCATAGGTAGTAATATAACTGCCTTGAATTTTGATGAAGTGGTCACATCCTTGTTTTTAGAGGAGATGAGATGGAAGGAAAGATAACATATGCATTATTCGCAAGAGGATTCTCCCAGGAAAGAAATAGATCTAAGTCCTCAAGTGGGAGATCTAAGTCTAAGGGAAGATCTAAGTCTCCCAAAAAGTTTGTAAAGATATGTTGGAGATGTGGAAAAGAAGGGAACTACAAGAAGCAGTGTAGATCTAGAGTTGAGAAAAATAAGGGATCTGAAGAATCTCCTTCTACAGAAGAAAAGACCTCCAAGGAAGAAGGAGGGGATGTGTACTTGGCTTCTTCAATAACACATGCAGATCATGAGCCATGGTTGGTTGAATCATGTGCATCCTTTCATATTAATCCCCACAGGGAGTGGTTCTATGAATATGAAAGGTATGATGTAGGTAATATTTTCCTAGGTGATGACTCGGAAACCAGAATCATGGTTGAGGAAAATTCAAGTTGAGGCTCATATATGGGAGGATTAGAAAACTACCTGGTATGATGCACATCCTAGGATTGGCCATAAATTTGATTTATGTAAGAAAAATGGACGATGCAGGGGTAAACACAATATTTGAAAAGGAAACCTGTAGGATGGTTCGAGGAGCAATGGTGCTACTTAAGGGAGTTTGGTTTGGAAGTTTGTATAAGCTACAAGGAAGCACTATTAATGATGGGTGTAATAGTTCCATTGTTCCTGATATTGGAGTTGAACAAGAAATAACTCCTACAGTATCTAGAGAAAATGTTATGCCGTGGCATAAAAAACCGGGGCATATCAGAGAGAAGGGCCTTCTACTACTAAAAGATAAAGGTATGGTTGAAGGTATGTCTAAATGCTCTCTGGATTTTCATTTCTGTGAATATTGTGTATATGGGAAGGAGAATCAGGTAATATTCCCCTCTAGTGCAAAGAGGGAAGAAAGAATTTTACAACTTGTTCACAGTGATGTGTTTGGACCTGTGTCGGTTCCATCATTGGGAATATATGTGTACTATGTCTCATTTATAGATGACTTCGCAAGGAATACTTGGATATATTTCCTCAAGAAGAAATCTTAAGTCTTTGACAGGTTTAAAGAGGTTAAGACCATTTTTGAGAATCAAACAGAGAAAATAATTAAGGTGTTGAGGAAAGATAATGGCGGAGAGTTATGTGGGAGTGAATTTGAATAATTTTGTAAGAAGTGTGGTATAGCAAGGCAAAAGACTACTCCATATACACCTCAAAATGATGGAGTTACAGAAAGGATGAACATGATGCTTATGGAAAAGCAAGGTGCATGCTCAGTGGTGTCAGGTTAGGACAAGAATTCTAGGCAAAAGTAGAGGTTACTACATGTTACCTGGTCAACAGATCACCCTCATTAGCACTGAATGACAAGAATTCACAAGAGGTATGGATTGGTAAGAAACCTTCTCTCACACATCTCAAGGTATTTGGCTGTGAAGAATATGTTTACGTTCTAAAGGAAAACAACAGTAAGCTAGATAAGAAGGATGAAAAGTGTATCTTTATTGGGTATAAAGATGGTCTCAAAGGTTATAATCTTTGGAACCCAGAAACTAAGAAGGTTGTGTATAACCGAGATGTGGTATTTAGAGAGAAATGAAGGATGTTGTTAAACATGAAGTTCTACCAAGTAAGGAAGAGCCATATAAAATATAGTTTGATTTAAAGGATGATGATTCAGACTTTACATAAGAACAACAATAATAATAAGAAGATGCTCATACTCCAATATTGAGGAGATTGGTTCGAGAAATAAGGCTACTGGAAAGGTATACTCCATCTGATTTTTGTTCAAAATTTTCTTTTTCTATTATTTATTATGATCCTAGAACTGTCAGGGAGGAAGTGGATTTAGAGGATGGAAAGCTCTGGAAAAAGGCCATGGATGAAGAAATGGAAGCCTTGGATAAGAATGAGTCTTGGGATCTAGTGGAGTTATTGACTGGAAGAAATCCCATTGGTAGAAAATGGGTATTTAAAAAGAAGTTGAATGCAAAAGGAAAAGTGGAGAAATACAAAGCTTGGTTAGTAGAAAAGGGTATTCCTCGGTTGAGGGAATTGATTTTGGTGAGATATTTTCTCTTGTTGCCAAGTTAAATTATATAATATTTTTTTTATCTGTTGTTGCTGTATTTGATTTTGAAGTAGAACATATGGATGTGAAGATAGCATTCCTACATGGGGATATGGAAGAAGAAACCATAAGGCTTTGTTGTGAAGGGAAAGAAGGAGCTGGTATGCAAGCTAAAAAATTCCATGTATGGTTTAAAATAATCACCAAGGATGTGGTATCAAATATTTGATACTTATGTGTTGGGACTTGGTTTCACAAGAAACAAAGAGGATCACTGTGTGTATTTTAAATTAATTGGTGATTATTTGATTTATTTGTTCTTCTATGTGGATAAAAATTTGCTGATAGGAAACAACAAGGAGATTATCCAGGATGTGAAAACTTAGTTGTCCTCTAAATTTGACATGAATGATATCGGTGCTTCAAATTTCATTTTGGGCATGAAAATTAAAAGTGATCGGAAAAAGAGGAGACTCTGGTTAAATGAAAGAAAATATGTCAAGACAATATTGCAGAGGATTAATATGCAGGAATGTAAATAGGTCAAGGTCCCTATTCCTTTTGGTGTAAAGTTATCTATGGATCAGTGTCCCAAGACACGAGAAGAGGAGGAGGACATGTCTCATGTTGCATATGCGAGTGTAGTTGGTAGTTTGATGTATGTAATGGTATGTACTAGACCAAACATTGCAAATGCAGTGGGAGTTTTGAGCAAGTATATGTCAAAACTAGAGAAGGAGCATTGGACAACAGTAAAAAGGGTTTTCAGGTATTTGTGTGGCACTTTTAGCTATGGATTGTGCTACTAAGGAAGACTAGGATTGGACAATGTAATATCCCTAGGCCGAACCCAATTGTAATATAAATGAAAATGTACTTAAGCTGGTGAGCTGTTTGATATCATTTTTTTTGTATGCACCTTTCATGGCACAGTGCGCGCATGTACTACGCAGTAAAATGAGGAAGTGTGCACATTTGAGGATATCATACACAACATTTTAAGTGCGTCCGATATTCAGGCCAGCGAGCCTTTGTGTATATGCTATGTTTTATAGGTTGGTGAGCCCATTTTGGGATTATTAGGCCGAAGATAATAGATTCTAAAGGCCAATGCGCCTATTTTTGTATATGTCTCATCATTAATATAAAATACATCATTGCGCGTAGACTGACCATGATAAAAGAGTATGGGGGACTGAACTCCACTAGTTAGGGAAATGTGGGGGGGGGGGTAAAAGTTAAGGAAAAGGGGATAAGCTAGGGAGATTAAGCCAAAAAGGAATATTGTATTAATATTCCTTAAATCATAAAGTATGGGAAATTATTTTATCCTAAGTTCTAAAGTTGGGGACAACTGGGCCAAAGTAGCTCCCAACATGACAAGTGTCAATTTGGGTACATGCATACATATTATTTGGACTTGTTTCATTTCCCATCATTGGATCCATCATTCAATCATCCAATGAATCATCCATGGGAATTCAAACACTCATGGAGCTATCTTCCATACCTTCATGTCACTGTACCTGAACCTGTATCCATAGCCATATTGGTTTATGTAGCTAGTTATCTCGGGAGCTGGATTGATGAGGCTGTTTGTCAAGACTGTGAGAAATTCTTCTCTGGGTGAGATAATTGTTGGGAATTGATTTCCTGAAGGTGCCTAACTGCATCTATGGGACTCTGAGACTTCCTGTCCGGCCTGTTGCTGAAGCCCAGAAAGGAAGTGGGGAAACCCAAGGAATGTTGAGCAGAGAAGGGGCACACTTTATGGGTGGGACAAACTTGTGGGGAATGAGGGACTGTAGGCTGTTAGTTTGAGATGGCACATGTGACTGAGTATTTCATGTTGTCTATGAGCCATTAGCCTGGTTAGGAACCCCTTTACCCAGGTGGAGTTTAGTCCCGGCTCAGGGGTGACCCACTGTTGAGAGTGATGAGTAGTGTGGTCTAAGGCTGGGAGGTTCGTGGAAGGTCTACACGCAGTTGGTGATATTCTTACCAAGATAAGTGTCAATTGTGTGATAAATTTACATGTTGCATTATCATTTACGTGTTTATTTTTATGGTTTTATCCTATGTGTGTTTACAACTGTCTTTATATTTATGTGTATTGCCTATATATGCCGCATGTATATGTTTACTATTATTTCAATATGAATCCATGCATTTAGGAAATGTATTTGTTTGTTTACATTTATATATAATTTTTCGCAAGAGTTTTGTGTGTATATGTTTTAATTGCATGCAGTTCGAAAAATTTATGTGGCATAGCTCAGTTGGATGCTGGGTATGTTATAGTATGTTCCGTAGAGAGAACAAAAGTGTTCTCTCGTGTAGCATGCCTTAGCGTGGGTGGCCGGGGTGTTACAATATGGTATCAGAGCTTCATTTTTCAACACTGAGCATGGATGGGCTGATCAAGTTGAGTGAAGCGAAATTTTACACAGGATTTATTTCGAAGTGGCCAGATTTCGGGTTGCAGAGCATACATGGTAAAAAGTAAGAACAATTGTGCATAATTGGGAAAACCCCCCAATTTATGTTGCTAAATTCATGAGAAAATGGAGAAATTAGGCTAAGTGGTGAGATATTATTGGTTTAATATCTGTTCTAGCAAATTCAGACCTTGAATTGGTCAAATTTGAAGTTACAGTGAAGCCATGATAGTTGGAGCGAGATTAGTAGTTAAAATTCTCAATTCGTGACTTGAGTTTGGGAAAAATTCGTTCCAGAAATGTCAACCCACAACGATTTGTTGTTATAGAGGTTGAACTGGTGTTCTCGGGGTGAAATTGAACAAATTTCACAGTTGTAGAATGTCTATGGTAATTTGGGAAAAAGTTAGTGAAAGCCCCAAATTTCTGCAGCGTAATTCAAGAGGAATTGTTGCGCATAAAAATGAATGTGCGCATGTGGGCGACTAAAAATTCATGTTGCGTAGTAAAATGATTATGTTATATAAAAATTGGGTGCTGCGCAGAAAAATGTTGGCGTGCTGGAGCACGCGCTAAATTATGGCATCGCGTGAAAAAATAGTGGTGTGGTGGTGCACGCACTAAATTTTGGCGCCGTGCGGTAAAATGTTGGTTTGCTAGTGCGCACACTAAATTTTGGTGCCGCGCGGAAAAATGTTGGTGTGCACACTAAATATTGGCATCTCGCAGAAAAATGTTGGTGTGTGGGTGCGTGCGCTAAAATTAGCATTGCATAGTGCGGATTGATTGATGCATGCGTAATAATGGCGCTCATGGTGTGCACAGTATTGGTAGTGCACAGAGGAGTTTGGTTGGCATGCACGCAATGTGGGTATATGTTGTTGCACAATAGTTTTGTTAAGGGTGCATGCAGAGTATTGGTGTGCGATGGTGGCGTACTAAAATTTGGCATGGGTAGCGCATAGATTGAAATGCGCGTGGAAGATCAGTGCACGATACAAAAATTGTGCGCAATGGGTAATAGTGCAATAACTAAATTTTTTCATGGTAGATTGCCGCGCGACACAAAGGTAGTGCGCACAAGTTATTGACACGATAGAGAAGTGATGCACATTGGTTATAGGTGCGCGGAGCACGATTTACCTTGTGGTGTTGCTGCACATGCTAAATATGGGTGTACAGATTGAAATTTGTGAGCGCAAAGTCATTTGGAGGGTGAACAACAATGGAAACCAAAGAATTTCTGCGACATTTTATATTATTGGAACGTCATCTTTGGCAACGCGTTTTTGAGGCCCTTAAGAGCGTTTTTAGGTACTCAAAAACCACGAGAACAGAGTGTAACAAGGTATACTTCATCTTTGCAGCTCGAATAAAAGAGTTCAGAGAGAGATTTCTAATGGTGTAAACTGTTCGTCAAACAAATCTTTTATGAGAATGTTACAACACAAACAATGGAGGGTAAATTTTAAGACCCATCTAACTTCAAAGAGCCATAACTTTCTACTCCGAAATTAGATTGAGGCGCAAGAGAAGTCAATTGAAATCTACTGAACCATATAACATAGTCCCAGAGATGAATTAATTTTCTAGGCATGTTAAAGATGTTTAATATGGAAAATAAGGTACCTATAGCATTCCAGACCAAAAACACAAATTGGCCTAGAACTTCAGCAGGCTGTAACTAGTAGCCAAGAACCTAGAAAAAAGTGAAACTTGGACAGAGTGTCCATAATATGTATATGAAGAAACCCAATTGATATCATACAAAAACTCCAATGGGGTAGGTGTAAAAATGCATAATTAAAACGCAGAGTTGTGCTAAGTTGAAGAGTGAACAAAAAAATTAATGGACAATTTTCAAATAACCATAAATTTCCTCTCAAGACTCCGAATTGAGCATGGGAGAAGGCATTGGAAAGGTGTTGGACAGTAGAATATAATTATTCACACAGAAAATTGATTTGGGCATTCAATTTTTCAGGAAATCAAAATAAATAATTCTGATATATTATTGAACCTGAACGATTCATACTTTTCCTGGAATTGTTGAAACAATTAGTCTGACAAAGTTTTGTTGGTTGCAGATTTTGCAGAGTTAAAAACAACTATATAAGATTAGGATCAAAATAGAGTCCATAGGAATCAAAGAGGCACATGGGACTTACAACTAGGGAGATTAAATAAGAAGGATCGATGTCCATTTGGGAATTGAAGGAACAAACTCCAATGGACATGGAGAAGGAAGGGATGAATACATGAATATGGTAGAGACCATTAAAATTTTTCAGAAGGATGTACAAAGCCATAAATATGATAATGAAAGTTTTATGATAGCCAAGGAGCAGTAGGATGACTTCAATGTGAAGTTAATGCAGAGCTTGAACATAATAGAAAATAAATTGGATAAGGAGAGTGGCTCAAGAAAATCAGGAAGTCACAAGTCTCCTGATGAGAAAAGAAGAACAAGAATCGTAAGCAGAAATCACCATCACTCCCCCGAGGAATTCCAATAAGAGGTCACACAACAACTTAAGTCCATCCCCTGTCAAGAAATATAAGAGGTATGGGGTGGATGAGCTACGAGGAGAAATGAACAAAATCAAACCTCCTATATTTGATGGTGAGAACAAGAAGGATGAAGATGCAGAGATATGGCTGCTGGGCATGATAAAGTATTTTCAATTGCATAATTATTCATCTCATGCAGAAGGAAGAATTTCCATCTATCAACTCAAGGGAAAGGCATCCATGTGGTGGGATACACTTGTGTAGGTGCAACACATTAAAGAGAAAAGTGTTACTTGAAGGGAATTCAAGAAGTATTTTGAGAAGAAATACTTGACTAAGAGATACTATGACACGAAAATGAAAGAGTTCTTTGAACTCAAGCTTGGGAATATGACCATAGATGAATATGAAAGAAGGTTTTTAGAACTGCTGAAGTATGTTTCTTTCATCAAGGATGAGACAATTAAGATTCAAAGGTATTTGGATTTCCATCATTCATTAGTGACAAAATACAATATGATGATTCCAAGACATTGGAGGATACCATAAGGCGAGATAAATGCCTATATGATCAACAAAAAGCAAGGCCAACTTTCCAAAAATCTTGGGAAGACAAAAAGAAATTCAAGATGGATCAGAGGAAGAAGGGAACTAAGCCACCATTCTTCAGAAATAATACTCAGGGACAACCAACTTCTAAAGAACCCAGAATGATTGAGACAAGGGGTGAAAGGCCAAGACAACCACCTATTAAATGTTGGGGTTGTAAAGGAGATCATATGTTCAGATATTGTCCTCACAGAGGTGAAAAAGTGAGGACTGTTCACAATGTATAACAAGCTGAAACTGTGGAGGACATGGGTAGAAATGTACCAAGGATATATGCAACCTTGGACAACATGTTAAGAACCAAATATCAATATAGCATATCAAAACCTCAGAATAAGTACTCAACGCCTTGAAAAAGAGATATTTTCATATAATAAGCCTCTTCGAGGGGGAAACCTCCTTTTACCCCACATAAATGTTCAAGTACAAGATGACTCCAAATGAAAATGTCTCCTTGGTATATATAGGAGACTAGGAGGTATAATTAAAACTAATGTAATAAAACCGACATAAATAAAATAACATTACTAATGTAATATGCCCCAATTAAGGGGTAATGAGCCAATATTAGGGCTTAACATGCCCTCCCCATGAGACAAGTGTTGTCCACAATGCTTGAGTAACTCTGAATGCTTCTGTATAAAAGACTCATCTTCCCAAGTGGAATCTTCAGCCGATAGTTTCCTCCATTTAATGAGATACTCTGAAATGGATCTATTCCTCAACTGGCGAATTCTTGTGTTAATGATGGCTTCAGGCTCCAATATGATTTTTCATTCCTCGTCAAGTTCTAGCAATATAGTTTGAACTGGGATCTTGTCACCTATAACCTTCTTTAAGCATGAAACATGGAAAACTAAGTGTACTCGTGAAGATGCAGGCAACTCCAATTTGTATGCCATAGTACCAATATTTTGCAACACCTTATAAGGGCCATAGTACTTTTGTGATAATTTATTATCCTTCTTGGCTTGCCTGAGGGACATTTGTTTGTATGGTTGTAGTCTTAAAGACACCCAATCCCCTACTTCAAAAATTCTTTCACTACGATGTTGATCTACTTGTTGTTTCATGTGATTCTGTGCCATAGTCAGGCTGTCCTTTAAGATTTGGAGAACTTTTTTTTGATGCTCGATGTGATCTTCCACTGCTTGAACCTTAGATTTTTCTTTTAGAGAATAAGTGATGGAAGGAGGGTGGTATCCATAGAGTGCCATAAAAGTGGTGTCATTTTTGTTGCAGTATGAAAGGAAGTGTTATACCACCATTCTGCCAAGGGTAACCATTTGAACCGTTGTGTTTGTTTATCAGAGACAAAGCAACGAAGGTAGCCTTCCAAAAATTTGTTCACTATCTCGGTTTTTCCATCAGATTGAGGATGATAGGATGAGCTATGAGCTAATTGAGTAACCAAACAAGAAAATAATTCTGTCCAAAAATGTCCAGTGAAGATGGGATCTCTGTCACTTACAATGATATTTGGGTTGCCATGTAGCTTTTGAACTATCTCCATGAATGCGGTGGCAACTGTACTAGATTTGAAGGGATGAGAGAGTGAAAAAAAGTGTGCGTACTTGGTCAGTCTATCAACAATCACCATGATGACACTCTTTCCTTTAGACTTCGATAACCCTGTGATGAAATCCATGGAAACATCCTCCTAGCGCTGACATGGGATGGCTAATGGTTGTAAAAGATCTGGGGTCTTAATTGTTTCCACCTTATTTTGTTGGAAAACCAAACATTATGCCACAAACCTTTGAACATTAGTTTTAAGGCCATCCCAAAAAAAATCCTTCTTGAATCTATGGTAGGTTTTTAAAAATCTCGAGTGCCCTCCTATTGGAGAGGTGTGCAATTCCAATAGTATCTTTTGTTTGAGCTGGGAGTTCTTACACAAATATAAGTGATCTTTGTACCATAGTGAATCATTTTTACATCTAAATATATTTGATGCACTGGAATCCTGCTGCAACTTTTGAATGAGAGTCCACACTTTTTCGTCATTCTTCCATTCATCCCTTGCTTCTATTATCCAATCGGGTTGGATGATCGAGATAGAACAGAGAAAGGCCTCAACATCTTCATCCTTTATTGAGATTGCATTTGCCACAACATTTTGATTCCCCTTTTTATAGACGATTTCAAAATCATAACCCAATATCTTGGTTACCCATTTTTGTTGTTCTTCTGAAGATAGTCTTTATTCCAAGAATTATTTAATACTATCATGATCTGTTTTGACCTTGAAGTGCCTACCTATTAGGTAAGGATGCCATTTCTTCAATGCATGTAGTATTTCCATCATTTCCTTCTCATAAAAGGGTTTGTGTAAGTCCTTTCCCTTGAGTGGCCGACTTTCAAAAGCTAGGGGCCTTCCTTCTTGCATTAGGAAAACACCAATTCCATTTCCCGAGGCATCACATTCCACAATAAAGGTTTTTATGAAGTCTGGAGTGGTCAAGACATGAGCTTTTCACATCACCTCTTTAAGTTGTTCAAAAGATTTAGTTGCCTCTAGAGTCCATGAAAATGCATCCTTCTTAGTTAGTGCCGTTAAAGGTGCTACTATTCTTCCATAGTGCCGAACAAACTTGCGGTAGTAACCTGTCAAACCCAAAAATCCTCTAAGATTATTCAATGTTTTGGGAATCAAACAATCCATCATGGCCTTAATCTTGTTAGGGTCTACCTTGATACCTTCATGAGATACAATATGACCCAAATACTCTACCTCCTTCACTCCAAAGAAACATTTGGATGGTTTGGCATATAGTTGTTGCTCCTTTACTAGTTGTAGCACCTTGTCAACATGTCGCACATGATCCTCCCAAGACTTGCTATAGATTAGTATATCATCAAAAAATAATAACACAAATTTTTGAAGGAAGGGCTTGAAAATGGCATTCATCAACCCTTGGAATGTGGAAGGTGCATTTGTAAGGCCAAAAGGCATGACCAAAAAATTATAATGGCCTTCATGAGTTCAAAATGTTGTTTTTGGGATATCTTCTTCCTTCATTCTAATCTAATGATACCCTGACCGAAGATCCAATTTTGTGAAATAGATTGCTCCATGTAGTTCATCTAACAATTCATCAATGACAAGAATAGGAAACATGAAGTTGAGCTCTCTATAATATGGACACATACGCCATGAACTATCTTTCTTGAATACCATTACGACTGGTGCAGAGTAAGAACTTTGGCTAGGTCTAATAATGTCAACCTCTAACATTTCTTCAACCATGCGCTCAATTTCACTCTTCTGGGTGTAATGGTATCTGTATGGACTGATGTTAGGAGGAACACTCCCAGGAATTAGGTGAATTTCATGATCATGATTTCGAGTGGGTGGAAGACCTTTGGGAATATCTTCAAATACTTTGGAATTCTTATCAATGATCCCTTGGAGATCTTGAGG
>ML835404.1:43160-80873 GCA_009831015.1 Picea engelmannii | reverse complement strand
TTATGTGTGCACGGGTCACGATACCATTTATTATAGTATCTCTGGGTGCAACCACACGTTCGACCACTACCTCAAGGTGTCCCCATGGCTCCAGGTAAAGCCCTCACGAGAATTAAACCTTGCCCAACGGTGAAAAACTCCTCTCTTTCCACCATTGGATCCAACCCCTTTGGACTTAATTCCATACAATTTAAGATTGAGAACATTATTCTAAAAGTTTGTAATTTAATATTATTTTAAATGTTTTAGATTTTTTTTAAATATAATAAAAAATAGTTTACAAAATTTTATGATTTCCTTTAAAATAAAAGATTTGTTGATGTAATTTTTTTATAGTTATTAAAATATAATTTCATAAATTATCAATAAATTGTAAATTTCTATAACAAGTTTTTTTTAATTGAAATTTATAGCATCCTTTTACAATGCATTTTTAATATTATTGGTGCAATATCAAAACTTTCTCTATATTATATGAAATATCAAAATTACTATTCACTTTTTTAATGTTACATTTCATTGAAAACAATTATATATTATTTAATAATATTTTAATAAGATTGAATTTAATATTTTATGAATTTTATACGTTTTTATATAAATATTTAAATATGTTTTTTTTTTAATATTTTATGATTTTAATATATTGTTTAATTATATATATTTTTGTTTTAATTTATATATAAATCACATAATCATGTTTTCATTTATTATATATATTTTTTCATTCATTAAAAGTTACAATTATATTTATGTATTCATCACATTTTAATTTGTAAATTAATTAATATGGTCAAAGAAGATATATCATATAATAGAGTTTATTAATTAATTAATGTGATCAAACTTAATGTCCTCAGAGAGGAAGATATATAATACAGCATACAATTTTGAAGTATAAATCAATAAACTTTGAAATAATTATAATTATATTTATTTATTCATCACATTTTAGTTGATAAATTAATTAATGTGATCAAAGAGGAAAATATATAATATAACCGAGTTCATCAATTAATTAATATAGTCAAATTTAATGTGGTAAAAGACGAAGATATATAATACAATTATGAAGTATAAATCAATAAACCATAAAAATGGTATAAAGAGATGATATAAAATAAAAATATTTTTATTATAAAATAATATAATAAATCAAAATTTTAATAAACAAAATTAATAAAAAATCTTTAAATAAATAATAATTTTAATAATAAAATTAATATCATATTTAATGAGTATTTTTTTATTTTTTTTTAAATATATTAAATTTTCAATAATAAATTATAATAAAAAATGTACCTTGAATTTATGTAAACAAGATTTAATTTTAAGAAATAAATTTAAATATTAAAAAGAAATATCAAGTTTTTAAAAAATAAATCCCTGTCACAAAAAGCGATATTGATTATAAATTTAGTAAATATAATTCCATACAATTTAAGATTGAGAACATTATTATAAAAGTTTGTAATTTAATATTATTTTAAATGTTTTAGATTATTTTTAAATATAATAAAAAATAGTTTACAAAATTTTATGATTTCCTTTAAAATAAAATATTTGTTGATGTCATTTTTTTATAGTTATTAAAATATAATTTCATAAATTATCAATAAATTGTAAATTTCTATAACAAGTTTTTTTTTAATTGAAATGTATAGCATCCTTTTACAATGTATTTTTAGTGTTATTGGTGCAATATCAAAACTTTCTCTATATTATATGAAATATCAAAATTACTATTCACTTTTTTAATGTTAGATTTCATTGAAAACAATTATATATTATTTAATAATATTTTAATAGGATTGAATTTAATATTTTATGATTTTAATATATTTTTTAATTATATATATTTTTGTTTTAATTTATATATAAATCACATAATCATGTTTTCATTTATTATATATATTTTTTCATTCATTAAAAGTTACAATTATATTTATGTATTCATCACATTTTAGTTTGTAAATTAATTAATATGGTCAAAGAAGATATATCATATAATAGAGTTTATTAATTAATTAATGTGATCGAATTTAATGTCCTCAAGGAGGAAGATATATAATACAACATACAATTTTAATTTTAAAGTATAAATCAATAAATTTTGAAATAATTATAATTATATTTATTTATTCATCACATTTTAGTTGATAAATTAATTAATGTGATCAAAGAGGAAAATATATAATATAACATAGTTCATCAATTAATTAATATACTCAAATTTAATGTGGTAAAAGACGAAGATACATAATACAATTATGAAGTATAAATCAATAAGCCATAAAAATAGTATAAAGAGATGATATTAAATAAAAATATTTTTATTATAAACTAATATAATAAATCAAAATTTTAATAAACAAAATTAATAAACAATCTTTAAATAAATAATAATTTTAATAATAAAATTAATATCATATTTAATATTTAATGAGTATTTTTTAAATTTTTTTTTTAAATATACTAAATTTTCAATAATAAATTATAATAAAATATGTACCTTGAATTTATGTAAAGAAGATTTAATTTTAAAAAATAAATTTAAATATTAAAAAGAAATATCAAGTTTTTAAAAAAATAAATCCCTGTAATTTAATATTATTTTAAATGTTTTAGATTTTTTTTAAATATAATAAAAAATAGTTTACAAAATGTTATGATTTCTTTTAAAATAAAAGATTTGTTGATGTCATTTTCTTATAGTTATTAAAATATAATTTCATAAATTATCAATAAATTGTAAATTTCTCTAACAAGTTTTTGTTTAATTGAAATTTATAGCATCATTTTACAATGTATTTTTAGTGTTATTGGTGCAATATCAAAACTTTCTCTATATTATATGAAATATCAAAATTACTATTCACTTTTTTAATGTTACATTTCATTGAAAACAATTATATATTATTATTTCAAAATGTCACAATGTTACATTTCATTGAAGACACCTATATGATTATTATTATTGTTATTTCAAAATGTCACATTTGATAGATGTGTCTCTCTTCAATTATTACTATCCATATGTTGTAATATCTCTTATTATGGAAATTTCTATACCAAACAACAAATTTTTTTGTTACTCTTGAAATGCATATATGTGTCATTTCATTCAAGTTAACCATCTTATAACTTTTAAATTTCACAATATGATATATTATTAAAGTTAACCTCTTAATTTATGAATCTCAAACATAATTTCTTGGATTTTTACTCTTTAATTTGATGTCAACCTCTTATGTCACAAATATTCATGTCAAATTCATAAAATTATTTCTCTCCAAATGTGGCCATGTAAAATATTATTCAAAGTAAAGTGCAATGTCAACTTCAAATATAACATATACTATTCTTCACATGTGTTCATAAAGGTTAATGACATCTTGGATCCATGTATTGATAAAGAAAATCCTTGAGGATTTTTTTCTAAATCTAGAGGAATCAGTAACTCACCAAGATAACCTAAGTGTGGCCTAAGTTTAGATCCTCAAAGTTTTTTTATGGAGGGTGTCAAGGAGTAGTTGGGTCTTTTAATGTTAAATCACTCTTTTCATTGACACATTACATTATTATTTTTTAATGTTTGTAGTTGGGTAAGGAACACATAATGTGGCACGGAAGAAACAATAACACATAATTCTTTGCTCTTTGGATTATATTGAAGACCACCATTGAAAACCAAACAAAACATCTTCACATGTCAGGAGACTATAAGTGGGTGATTGAATCAACCAAGAAAAATTACCACATTTAAGAAATCTTCCTTTAACACCTATATTAAATCAAATTCAGGAAGTAAAAATTAAATTTGATGATCTCTACTTTACTCATTTTTTTAGGGACTTTAACTCACAAGTAAATAGCTTAAATAAAAATTTTAATATTTTGTTATAGGAAGGTAATTTTAGTTAACAAGTGAAATTGGAAACACTTCTTTTAATCAATTTTATATTAAGTTTTATAAGTTTTGAAAAAAGATTATTTTTATTTAATATTATTGAATGTCATAAAAATCTTCTGATATTTTCTATTTATATTATCAATTTTATTGATAATTTTTTTTATAATAATTCAAAATATAAAAATAAGAATTACATTATTATTATTATTATGTATTATTATTATTATTATTATGTATTTGATTTTGGAGTAATGTAACCAATAATTTCATTCGTTGGGAAACGTGATAAATGTAATTAATAATTTAAGACTCGTGGGCAAAACGGGAGAAATGTAACTAATAATTTAATTAGTCGGGAAACGGGAGAAACATAACTAATAATTTAAGAAACCTGCGCAAAACTGTAATGGCCGAATTAATTTAAACAACCATTAATTTACAACACAACAGTAAAATTTAAAAGTTACCTTCATTTAGCACATTTGCAATCAAATATATCAATAATAATAAAATTAATTAATCATAATGAAAAACAGTGCATAAATTTAAATAAATCCTTGAACCTGATGCTATTATCCCTCTTTTTGTCCGCAGCTTGCCTCCTTGATCTCTTATGAACACTGCCCAAATATGTTCCTCCCTGCCAACTAGGTAGCTTCCTAGCTCCAGGATATCAACGGATATCCTCGCCCCCGTGCCCAAAACCCCCAGCAACTCCGATGCACTGTATCAATCCCACTCACAAAATTTCACCTCCCTCTCTACAAATCCTAGAGCTCCCAAAATCCATCCCCAACCTCCGTAGAATAATCTACCGTCCAACTCCTTCCCTTCCTTATCCCTCCTTCACCGACTCTCCCTCATTTACTCCCTACCTAACCCATTTATTACCCCTTATCCCTTCCCGTTAATGCCCCTTATCCCTTTTCTTTAATATCTTATCCTTCAGCAATTAATAACTTATCCCCTTGTTGTGTACGTAACCTTTTATATCATATATCGTTAATCTATTAAATCCATTACTCATGTTATTAAATGTAATTTGTAGTTAAATATTTAAATGTAACTGATAATTTAAGAATAACGTGCAAAACGAGAGAAATGTAAGTAATAATTTAATTCATCAGGAAATGGAATGGAATGTCTCGGTCAAAGACGACATAGAAACGGTCTTTTTAAAACTTTGCTTCAAGATTTCGTGATTTGTCAAGAAACTAAATTGAACATCTCGATCAAAGATGACCCAAAGATGACAAAGAAACGGTCTTATTAAAACTTCGCTTCAAGATTTCGTGATTTGCATTGCGTTATTTGCGTTTCGTCGTTCCTCAAGTAATCAATATGCAAATATGTTAGTGCATGATTAAACAACATAGAAGTAATATAATTATGTTATACACATTATTAAATTTTATGGGTAAACTTAAAGTATGTTTTCTTATATATTTGTGGATGAATGCAGGATGATATATGTAGAAAACCTGTTAATATAGGTTTGTGGTTTAGTGTAGGGGAATTTGTATTACGCAGCTATTGACTTGGAACTACATAAATGCTCAATAACATTGATGTTGACTAATTGAACTAACTCTTTAATTTTTTTTTACTTTATTTAATTGTAAGGATTGAAAATTGTTCCATAAACATTCATTGGAGAAGAATTTTCTTACTATGTAATGTCATCTAGTGAAATCTGGAATTAGTGGAAAAAATTGAGAGAAGAGAGATATGCAAAATCCAAATAGAGTTAGAATCATTAGCAAAAAGGAGTGAAGAAAGAGACATAAAACTTCAAATAGAGCTAGAGGCAATAATTGATAAAAAAAATTAAAGATACCATTCAAACTCAAATAAATGATAAATTCTTAGGGTTGAAGAGTGAATTGTAGAAAATGAAGAATAGGATTCAAGAAATGGAAAAAAATAAATAATCAACCCAAGAAGGAGAGGTTGAAGAAAATCACAACTTGAGAGATAGGATTAAAGAGCTAGAAGAAAAACTAACCAACAATTTGACCCTTAGTAATATTGGATATCAAACCCATCAAAGAGGAAATGAATAAGCTAATCCAATTGGACCATGAGTGTAACAAAAGAGCCTTGAACCTCATAATTTTTGGTATAAAAGAAAAACAAGAGGTGGATACGCTGGCAATAGTAAAAGAAGAATTAAATAATAAATCAGGAATCAATAGTAAAAGAAGAATTAAATAAAAAATCACAAATTGATACAACTTACCTCATAGAAGCAAAGAGGCTAGGAAAAATAATTGATCACAAATATAGGTTGATCTGTGTCAAAGTAAGTTGTAATGACCGTAAATATAGCATACTTAGTAAATCTCTGAGCTTAAAAGGGTCTAGAATATTTATAAATGAAGACCTCATTCCCTAAGACCAAGTTGAATTAAGGAAGGAAGTTCAAATGGTAAAAGAAGCGAGGAAAGAAGGAAAATGGGCAATAATTAGAAATCGAAAATCTATTGTTAAGGATAGAGACCAGAAGGATAATAATAAATAGGAATTTGGGACACACAAGATCCTTTTTTGGAAGTGTCATGGCTTTCCATGGTGTAAAGGTCCTATGATAAGTTAGATCTCGAGTGATATTGATATTATATGTCTAGTTGAAACTTGGGAGCATGAGGAGTTTAAGGTCCCTAACATAGAAGGATTTTTCTTGTGGTCGGCATGAAACAAAAAATACCACCGTAGAGGGATAGGAGGCATAGCTTGTTATATTAGAAAGAACATTTCTCCTCACATTCAAATTCATAATATTGACCCTCTCAATGAGTACATTTGGATAGAAATTTTAGACACCAATGCTAATAAGATGTATAAAGAAGTTTTTTGTTTTGTACCTATTAATTCTAATTTTTATAAGAAAAGTAATCTAGATAATAATTGTCCCTATAATAATTTAGAACAATATATTTATAGTTTGAAAATTGAAGGTAATATCCTTCTCCTAGGAGACTTTAATGTTAGCACTGCAACTAAACAAACTAATCTTTTAGGTACTGATTCCGACCATAATTCTTTATGGCTAGATGATGACCTTGTTTTATCTAATAGCTACAAAATAAGCTCTGAAGACCTAATTGAGAATTTGTTTGGTACTTATTTGGTCAAGTTCTGCAGCTCTGAAGACCTAATAATTTGCAATGGAGTAATGAAGTGGCCAAAATCCAACCAGATGACTTGTATTCATGGGATAGGTAGTACTGTTGTAGATTATGTGATATCTGATATCCCCATTTCCAACCAAATAGAAAATTGTGTCCTTTTAAATGACCATAAACCTTTAACCCTAACTGTAAATTTGTCCATGCATGAGCATCATTGAAGAGAATTATGATAATCAAAGGAATTTTCTCTTTGACAAAAGTAAAGTTGACATTTTCTTAAGGATTTAAATAGTAAATTAAATCTCTTAATTTATAAGGACAACATTGAAGAACTCTATCATAATTTTATAGCTACCCTTTCCACTTCTATTAACAAGTTCTCTTTCGAGGTGTCCTATAAAAAGAATAATAGAACGACTAACCTTTGGTATGATAAAGAATGTAAAATTTCTAGGAAATCCATTAGGGATGCTTCTAATGAGTCTTTAAAACTCGATAAGATCAATACGTAAAAAGCCATAATGAAAAAGAAAAAAGGCACTATATCAGTAAAAGACAAGAAATAATTTCACAACTATATAAGGTGGATCCTAAGAAGTTATGAAGCCAAATTCTAAGCCGCAATACTAAAGAAAATAATAGGATTCCCTTAAGGGATTGTAATTCCTACCTTAAAAGTCTTTAAGAGTTCCCTAATGCAATGGACACCATTCCAATTGTCCCTACAAAAGAAGAATTTTTTTCTTTAGAGGACATAGAGTTTTGCATTAAGCGGCTTGCAAATGGGAAAGCTAAGGACATTGAAGGCTATCAAGATCAGATTTTTAAAATCGAAGGGCCAATCCTTATCCCTCACATACAAAAGATCTTCAATTTAGTAGTCAACCAAGGCTTCCCTAAACCCTGGATGCAAAGCCTCATTATTCCTATTTTTAAAATTGGGGATAGAAACATTCGCTCTAATTATAGGACCATTATGATTAGCCTGATTTTAGCGAAGCTTTATGGAATTATTTTAGAAAAGAAGATTATCCTTTGGTCAGAAAGTTGTGGTAAAAGAGATAAAGGCTAGGTCGGGTTTAGGAGATATCATTCAACTGTGGACCATCATTTTACCTTTAGGATCATTGCAGAGGAGTTCCGAAATACTAAAACCAAACTTTTTTTTTGTTTTGTTGAATTTAGAAAATATTTTGACATGGTTCCTAGGAAAACATTTGGAATAGGTTGGAAAATACAAAGTGCATCTCGAGTTGAGGGATGTTGCAATAAGGATGTATGAGAACATTATTGCTAAGTTTAAAAAAAATGAGGGCTGGTCAAAAGAGATTAATTCCAATATCGGAGTCAAACAAGGTTGTCCCTTGTCGCCTACCCTTTTTGGCATATACATTGACAAGTTAGAAGATTGCTTGGAAAAAATAAGTTGTGTCAGCCCTACTCTAACTGGGATAGTCATCAATATTTTTCTTTATGCCGATGATATCATTCTTATGGAAAGGAATCCCTGTGAACTTTAAAACCAACTAAAAATCCTCAAGGATTTTTGCTCCAATATTGGTATGACTGTTAATACTGATAAGACTAAGGTCATGATTATTAAATCCAATAAGATCCCTTATGATACCTTCGTATATGACAACAAAAACTTGGAAGAAGTGAATTCATACAAGCATATTGCAATTGATATTCACCACAAGCTCAATTGGAATTATAGCATTGAGAAAAGGATTATTGGGGGATGGAAAGCTTATTATGGGCTTGAAAAAAATTGTAAATCCACTGATATTTGGAGTTGGAATAAGAATAATTTCCTCTTTGAGACTCTCTTTACACCTATTATTCTTTATGGATGTGAAGTCGAGGGATGTAGTATCTTTCGTGAATACTGGAGAAATATAGAGAAAATAAAAAATAATTTTATAACCTATAACCTCAAAATTAAAGGAAATACGCCCTATCACATCCTCCTCTTAGAAACAAACATCTCCCCCATTGAGACGATGGCTATGATTAGATACCTAATGTATAATAAAAAGTTAAACAACATGGAAGACAAGAGGCTTCCTAAAATTGCTTCAAAATCGAGTCATAACCACCATCGACTCGAGTGAGGATGGCATAAATATGTCTGGTCTTGGATAAACTATTTGGGAATCATGGAAGACACCATTTTGCAACATAAAGATACTATTAAAAAAAATGTCAAATCAAAATTTAAGGAGAAAATGTCGTGTGATAAAGAGTTAGAGGAAAAAAGAAAATTAATCTATTATAAAGATGTAATCAACCCTAATCTAGAAGATCAAAATTATCTATTTACTTTTCCAAGTGTAAAGAAAAAAATAAGCATTGCTAAGATAAGAAAAAATTCTCACGAGCTCCATAGTGAAATTGGGTGTTGGTCATTTCCTAAAACGCCATGGGATGAACGAGTGTGTTACCTTTGTGACATAAGAAGGTTGAAGATGAAAAACACTTTATTTTAGATTGTCCATCCTATATCCATATTAGATCTCATTTTCAAAATATTTGTCACACTTCCAACCTTCCTAACCTCTTAACTCAATAAAAGTATGGAGACCTTGGAAAGCTTCTCCTAATGCTTTTCGAGCATATAAACAAAATTCTAAAGAATCGCAAGTAATGACTTACCCTCTTAAGGTCTGATAGACTAATTCAGTCTTAGTGGACGTTAATCATCATTATCATCATTATCATCATAATGTAAGTTATGCAATATTCAAACACACAAGTAAAATAATCACATAAAATGCAATTTTCTCTATTTCAATTCCATAATTTTGGTAAATAGTTGCATTTTTTTCTATTTCAATTCCATAATTTTTGTAGATAGTTAAATAAAAGAAATTCAACAATAAAAAAAGGAATTAAGTTTTTCTTATTTAAACTAAATATTACATTTTTGTTAACTTAAAGTTAAACCCTTGTTTTACAATACATTTTCTAAGTTAAAATTTAAAATAAATTAAAAAGAGCTTGTAAAAAATGTATAGACTCATTGTTGAATGTAATTCAATGTTAGAGGGTACTTAATTTTTATTGAATTGATGCAAGTGTGTAGTAGAAAAAATATAAAAATATTGGCTGAAAATATTTTATATAACTATTAAAGTTTATATTGATGTATGTTTATGAAGAGTTTTCTCAATGCTTGTTACTTTCTATTTATGAGAAGAGGGATTCCTTGTGTCTTTTCCTTCTTACCGACTACAATGTTGTATGTTTTGTATTCAAATTTTATAATAGTAGTGATTATAGTATTTCTTTCACCAATCATGTAGTGTAGTAAGGGTAAATCATTAGAGCCTTACTTACATAAAAATTCATTGGAAATCTTCATGCATTTTCTTTCATTTTGCAGGTAATACTTAGTGAATTCATTGATATTGATTATGAATTTTAACTCACTAAATAACTTAAATAAGACATGCAACAAAGATAAATAACATGAGAAATAAACCTCACTCTTAGGGATCAACCTTGATACATTGCATAGAAATAAAAAAAATCAACAACTCAACCTATCTCACTAATATATGCATGCATGTATATATTTTTTCTAGAAAAGAATAATGTCTAGATGATTTACATGATCCATTCCCACTCACACCAATGGAGTTAAATTTACATGATCCATTCCCATTCACTCCAATGGAGTTATTAGTCACTATTTCTAGTTGGTGATTAAATTCCTCCCTCCAAAAACCATCGAAGGGAAAGGTGTCAATTTCTTCTTCATTCTTAATGCTTGATGACTAAGAATGTCAGTGTGTATATATATATATATATAAAACATGTGTGTCATACATTTATTTTGATTTTCAAATTTTATGATAATAATAATAATACAATTTTTTTGGTTAGTATATGATAAAACAAAAATTAATTTTAATGGATGATAATATAATCTTTCTTATCATAATCATAAATTTTGTTTTATTATATTTCATTAAAATTAATTTCAAGTATGTATCTCATCTCTATTTGTTTCCTTTACTTTAAAACATCCCATCGAGTTTAAATCTATACTATAATAACTAAATTAAAATTATATATGTATATATAGTCAAACTTGAGAGGGTTTTAGGTGGTGGCCGTACTCAGGCTTCAATTCTAGCATATCAGAGTGACATTGGTGACTAGGTATTGTTTGGAGTATACACGATAGTGTACTATGGTAAATCCTCCTCAACTTGTCTATTATATGAAGGATCACTAATCGAGGACATAATTTTCACTGAACCTATCCTAAACCCTCCCACATATATTCACCTGGATTGTGTTAACTCATGGGGCCCTCCGATGAACCACCAAACTTCTCTCTCTATTAGGTGTCTCGATCCAAACATATTTGTCTGGCTAGAAGATCCATCTCATGATCCCTATCACCATTCGGGTATGGGTTTCGTAGATCCTGGAAGTTTGTGAATCTTTAGGGTTTCTTACAGGCATGGGATCCATGTTGAAGGTTATTTTTCAATCAGTCCTTTCATTGTCGAGAAGTATGGGTGTCTTTTTCATGGAGAAATTGGTTTTCAGGGTTTTTTTTGTAACAATCTTGGGCTAGAGGAATTGCAAGGTGGCCTAGTTTAATAGGTCAGCAGAAAACCAAAGAAGAAGAGGAAGAAATTTGTTAATTCAAGGGATGGTGGTGTAGCACTGGTTGTCTAGGAGGATTTGTATGTTAGTCAGATAACGAATTTGGAGGGGAAGGCTATAGTTGGGAAATTTTGTGGTAATCTATTGTCCATGTCCTTTTTAATCTTGTGGATGGATTATATCTAGATTTCAGTTATTAGGTATGTTTCGACCTTCCATATCTTGTCTGGAGCATGAATAGGTAAATTGTTTTTTGTTTAAAAAAAGATTTAGGAAATATTATCTATGATAGATGGTAGTTGGATCACAATATTTTTTGTGCCAAACCTTCAAATCGACTTTTCGATGCCCATGAGGAAGCCTTGTCTAGAATGACTACATGGATTAAGTTCTCAAAACTTCCTTATGAGTTTTCGTTTGATGTTGGCTTGCAAGATATTGGGAATGTTTTGGGAAATTTCATTGATGTGGACTTAAGCTAGTTATAGGTCGATTCCATAGATTATTGTTTAAATAAACTTTAGACATGGTATGTTCATGCTTGTGAATATTGTGTGGGTAAATAAGCCATTCACATAGATTCTTGACTATTTAAAAGGTCCTTCTCGATGTGTGAGATATCATTGTGTAGGCCATGTGCTGACAAATTGTGATCGGGTTTTCTCAAAAAAAATTAAGGGTAGTGATAGCCTACGAGTAAGGGTTCCATCTCACTCAAAACCATCTTCTCTTTTAGTTATATTTAATGTATAATTTTTGTCTCCTACTTAGGTTGGAAGGGTTATTGCTCCTATTTTGGTTCCTTCAAAGGTGGTGCATGCTGAGACCCAACAAGATTTTATACTGGGTGAGAATAGAATCCCTTTGGCTTATAAGGACCCTCTAAATGTTGTGGAACACTATGTTCATGATCTTCTCAAATATGACTTAAATACCATTCCCTCTCAATGGAATAAGATTGATGCTCTTTGGTAAAAAAGTGGGTCTTCTCTTCAATATCGAGAAACTATATTCTAAATACTCCCACCGATGTCTTCTTCCTCAATTTATCTTTATCATATCTTGAGGGGTTTCAATGAGGGGCCCGGGGTTGGCGTATTTTCATGTTTGGTTTTGGGGCTATATCCTCCCTTCAGTGATATTTCCTATGGATTCTCAATGGATCCTTCTAGGGATTCAGATGGTTCCCCTCACCTTTCTAATCAGTCATCTCATGCTATTTCTTATGTTTTTCTCTTGGCCTCCTTAGGATGAGATCATTAGTTTCTTTGTTCTCAAGGTGATGTAAAACTTTGTGATACCCCAAAATTTCAAAACTTAAAACTTATTATTATTATTATTATTTATTAGAACATTACAGATCATCATGATCTAACTCAAAAACTTATCATTTTATTTATTTATTCATTGATAAAAGAGGAAGCACACATTAAGTGGGAATATTGGAAGAGAGAATCTATTGATCCAAAAGAGAACTACCAAGTGCCAGCAAAAGGGGGGACAAGTGCCAAATATTTGTTGATTTAAGTCAACTAAAGTGACAAAAAATCTCAAGATTTTAGGAACATCTGTAAAAATCATATTGACAGGTGGTCAATGTGAAGGAGGCTCGTACAGGTGTCAAATACCTAGGAAAATATTATAAAATAAAAGAGAACAAAGAGAGTGGGACGCCATTCTAAAGCAGATGTGAAATCTTAGAAAAGCTTACATGACATAAAAATACTCATGTAATGCTTGTAACCCTATGAACTGCAGCAAGTCACTTGGTTAGATTATTGGATCCGGATTTAGCTGGGGGGTGACAAAGTGGGCATATGTGGCATCTCTATTCTAAGGTTAGGAGGAACAACCCACTTGATGTATGTTTTCCCTAAATGAATATCAGTTACGGGTTTTTCGTCCATTCTATTATGGATTAAATTATTTTTTATTTTGTAATCTATGGATATTCTATTCTAGTTAAATTAGTGTTCAAATTAATGTTTAAATGTAATTAATGTTGTAAAAATAAAATAAAATAAATTATTTATTTATTAAAATACAAGAAATCAATAAAAATTTAAATAAATGGTGATATCATCATCATAAAATGTATTTAATATATATTATAAAATATAAATAAAATATTATATATAATATTATATCTTACATTAATGATGTCTAAATCTACACCATACAAGATGAAGTTGTTAGGAGAAGGTGAACTATTTGTCTTGAAGATAGTTGAATTTCATAATCATCCTATAGGGAAGTTGGAAATAGTTTATTCAACTATCTTAAGCAGAGGATATTCTCAAATGGTCCAAGAATAAAGGATTTGAACACATTGTTAAGTTGGGATATGAAGAAAAAATGAAATAAGAATTAAATGGAGTTAGAAAATGGTGGCGGAGGTGTGGAAACTAACATATATTTTAAAGACAAGAATTTTTGTATGGATCACTTTAAGGAAATAAATTACATGGGATAATGGGTAGAAGAGAAGGCATGAGGGATAAAATAGATTTATTCTATGTAAGATGAAAGAATAATCAATGAATTATTTGTTTGTTCTTTTGTCCCTTTTCCTAAACTCTTTGGATCATGGAGGTTATAAAATATTCAGGGTTAAGGAGAATTAGAAGAAAGAAACTCCAAAGGATAACATGTTGGATTGGATTACTAATAAATTTGTAATAACTTATAATGTTCTTTCATGCTTGTTTACTTATGGAGTTTGAATTGCTATGAACAAACTATTGTTCCATGATGAATACATTTCCTTAGAGGAGGAGGTGGCACAGATGATTAGATTAGCAATGAAAGAAGAAAAAAAGGCATTTAAAAGTCACAAAGGTCAAAAATCGCTTGGAGCCATGTATTCATATAGAAAATATTCAAGGATTTTTTAATGAAGGGTGTCAAGAAGTACATAGGTCTTGTGGTGCTAAAGGAGTCCTTTTCATTAACACATTACATTATTATTTTCTAAAATTTGTAGTTGGGTAAGTAAGAAATAATGAAAAATAATAATTATTATTTTCTAAGATTTTTCGTTGGGTCTTGTGGTGTTAAAGAAGTCCTCTTCACTAACACATCATATTATTATTTTCTAATATTTATAGTTGGGAAAGTAAAAAATAATGGAAAAGAGGTATTATTATTTTCTAACATTTGTAATTGGGTAAAGAGAAAATAATGACAAAAAGTTATTTTCTCTTTAAAAATGAACAAACAATAACATAGAATTCTTTGATCTTTTGATTTTATTAAATACCACTATTAAGAAAGATGTAAACCATATTCACATGTGGGAAGGTTATAAGTCAAGTTATTAAATCATGCAAACAACATTACAACATAAGAAATCTTTGTTTGACAACTATATTAAATCAAATTCAAGAAACAAAATTTTAATTTAATTATCTCTACTTTACTCATATTTTTAGGAAATTTAACTCACCAACAAATAACTTATCCAAGTGGTTTATTAGAGTAGGAAGGTACCTTTAGTGAACATGCTTTCACATGACGCACTCCTTTCAATCACAGAGTCAACTCTAGGTTAGTAGTTTATAGAATGTTATGAAAAAAAAATTAAATAAAGTTTTTCTATCTATATTATAAATTTTATCAATAATTTTATTGAAATAATAAAAAATGTAAAAATGTTTACATTATTATTTTATTTAATTTTAAACTTTAACATATTATTATTATGTTTTTTAATTAAAAAATATAATAAATTATTAATTAAGTAATATATTTTTAAAGGAATTAAAGATAATGAACATATTCCTACCATGAATGTACGTCTAAACGTGAGAAGAGACCCACATAGTATGAGGAGAGTGAAGGGCAAGAGAGTACCCACCAAGTAATTCCTGCTCAATGATTCATTTATCATTTACTTGAATTAAATGGAATGTGTAAATATGATTTGGTCAATGACAAGTTGCAATTCCCAATAATGGAAACGAACGTTTCAATCAAAGATCACAACGAAATGGTTTTTTTCAAACGTTGCTTCAAAATTGGTTTCGTGCTTTGCGTTCCTTCGTTCATCAAGTAATCAATATGTAAATATATATTCACATATTTCTCCTGGGACAGTTCAACAAGGAGAAGAGTCCAGGCCCGGATGGCTAGAACTTTGAATTCTTCATTTTCTTTTTTGATTTCCTCGGAGAGGACCTTCTTGCAATGGTTGAAGAGTCTAGATTTCAAGGCTTTATAGTGGGTGGTCTAAATTCTACTTTTCTGACTTTGATTTCGAAATCAGATCGCCCAAAAACTTTTGACGACTTTTTCCCTATTTCGTTTTGTAACTTTTGTTATAAGATCATTTCCAAAGTAATTGATAATTGATTAAAACCTTTGTTTTCCAGTTTTATTTCTCCTGAACAGTTGGGATTTTTAAAATGAAAACATATCCAGGATGCTATTGGGGCTGCCAGCGAAAGCATTCACACCATAAAAAAGAAGAAGATTAAAGCTCTAGTGTTGAAGCTTGATTTACGAAAAGCCTATGACTGTATTGACTGGAGTCAACTCCGATTGATTCTTCTTAAAGTGGGCTTGGGAATTCAATTAACAAATTGGATTATGTCTTGTGTAACTTCCTCGTCCTTTGCAGTCTTAGTATATGGAGAACCTTCGTAATTCTTCAGAAGCGAGAGGGGGGTCCACCAAGGCTTTCCACTTTCCCCTCTTCTCTTCATTCTTATGATGGAGGGTCTTAGTTTACAGTTGAAGAATTCAACAGCTCAAGGATTGATCTTAGGTATTAATGTTTCTAGAATGACAAAAAATTTGCACCTGCCCTTTGTAGATGACGTGCTTATTATGTCAAAGGATAGTCTTGTTGAATGGAAACAAATAAAATCTATCATTGAGTTTTTTTACAACGCTCAACGAGTAAATAAAAACAAACAATGATCTTCGAAGGCTTCAATGAACTAGAACTATCTTCGTTCAAATCTCTCCGTAATTTTTCTTTCAGTGAACTTTCAGAGGGATTTAAGTCTTTGGGGTATTTTATAAAGAGTGGTCCAAGACGAGCAACCGATTGGGTCTGGTTAGTTTCAAAGTTCTCTTAGAAAATCACGGATTGGTATAACCAGTGGCTCTCTTTAGGGGGCAGATACATTCTCATTAAATCCATCCTAGAAGGCCAACCAGTTTTCTAGATGTCTCTAGAGTCTTTGCCTCGCTCTATTCTCAATAAGATCTGTAAAATGATTTTTCATTACTTATGGAATGGATGATCAAACTCTTGTCAGTATCATCTTTGCAGATGGGATCTTCTTGCCAGACTAAAAATAAATGGGGGTTCGGGATTTCAAAATCTCTATCATTTCAATTTGGCTCTCAATGCTACAACCTTATGGAGGCTTCTCACATATGATAGAATCTGGCATCAGGTGTTTATGGATAAGTATTTAAATTCTACCTCTCTTGTAAGTTGGCTCAGACAACCTAAACATAATTGGCTTGTTGTCTCTAGACTGTTCTCAATATTTCTTAGATCGCTTCTGATTATTCTTCAATGGCTCTCTTGGAAGCCAGGGGAAGGGCACCTTATTGCCTTAGGCAGAGACACGATTCTAGGGATGGGAGACCGATCGATGCTCAGTTCGGATCTTGTACAGGATTTGAGCGATAAACATATCAAATCCTTAGCTCATGTTTCAAACAATGTTGACCCAACTTCCCTGGCAATAGTTTGGAAAACCAATTTTGAATTGAATCTGACTAGAGCGTGCATGAGAGAGTGGAATTCCTTCACTGTTGATTTGAATAAAGTTGGAATAATCCTGTGTGATGACCAAGAGGACTCACTTCTATGGTCTGGAGGGGACTGTTTAGGGGTTTTTTTCGTTAAAAATTGCTATAATGCAATCATTTCCACTCTCAATTTTCCTGTCAGTCAATAATGGAAAACATTTTTATGGAAATAGAGAGTACAACAAAAGATCATTCTATTCTTCTGGTTATAAATGGACAATAGGTTATTGACGTGGGACAATCTTCAAGCGAAAGGGTGGATCGGTCCAGGTAATTGTATTCTGTGTAAGCATCATGACGAAGACATTCCACATCTTTTTATTCATTGCCAATTTTCAAAGGAGGTATGGCTACATTGTACGCAGGTGCTAAATTTGAGAACCCAGTAGATTGGAAATACTCTTAGTGAGTGTATGGACAAGTGGAACAACATGTTTGACTTATCAAAAAACATCCCTTTGCCAGTCTGTTGGCACATTGGCTGGACCATAATAAACTCCTCTTTGAAGGAAAGAACCCATCATCAAGGGGGACTGCAATTAAGGTGATGGGCGCACTTGGGAATGTATCCATGACTGAAAAAGTTCTGAAAAACAATTCCTTATATATGTGTCTTTGAAAATTAGGGTTCTGTGAGAAATTTATAAGGGTATTTCTTCTGTCGAATAAAAGTTTACCCCAACAATTTTCTTGTATTGGTGATGCTAACTGTTCTCAGGGGACCTCGTAGGGGTCCGATCTTGATACACCCTGCAATGAATGTTGTTCACATTACTTTCTATGGTCTTGAATTTGGGGAGGGTTTTGGAGTCCAACATTGGGGTAAGATCTTGGTTCGAAACCTGTCTTCATGAAAACTCGATTTATACCTATCTGGGTGTTAAGGAAATGAATGTCGTCATTTACTATGTTTAAATCTGTTGCTTACTACAACTGTACTTTTGTTCTATTATAATTTCTTCTCGTTCAAGGTACTGGTATAATCACTAATGGTGGGCTTTGCTGAAGTGAGGACCCATCAAAGACTTGTTGCGTGCTTCTCCCACGTCTCGGATAACCACTCAGGAGGAAAACGACAAGGAAAGAAAAGGGCACGACCACCAATGTGGAAGTTAAGTATTCTCTGGTACATTCCATTAATAATAATTATCACTTCTGTTGTTGTTATGTTGCTTCCTCTAAATAATTTACTGATTCTCAGAATTGATAACTCTTTCAGGCCTATGTACACTCAAGGTCTCTGGAGCTTCCTCTTCGTCTTCGATATAAAGTTATTCGAGTTCCTTTTTCTGTTAACTACTCAGGAGACCCAACAAACAGGATTACAAATTTTGGTATGTGGGCATTCGATAAAGGTGCCATCTGTAATCTTAATTTTAGGTTCGACAGTCATGAGTAATGATAATTCGAAGGTTTTCCTACGAGAATTACTTTCTGGTTTAAATGAACACTGTAATGGCTATTGTATTAATCAAAACGTTTCACTGTTCGGAAGTATCCCAGACTGGCACTTGGTCATTAAGGCCGTCGTTTCAGTTTTCCTTTAAATCTCTGTATTATTCGAATCTTACAGTTATAAATAGTTTTGGAAGGATTATCTATGATTTGAAGGACTATTTTCTTAAAAAAAAATTCTTTCTTTTACTCATACATTCTGTATTACCTCGACGAGTCTATAGTATTCCTATTTTTTCTTTACTGTTGAAAAATATTTTAGGGTAGAGGTTTATCTGACTCAAGTGTTAAGATATGGCCTGTGGATGCTTACTTATTTATATATATATGTATCGATATGTACAAACTTACAAATATACATATTCGTGTCTATCCTTTTGGTCACTTTTACTGTGTAGGGTAATTCTATCTTGTTAGTAATAGTTTGCACTTTCACATTCAGGATGCTTATACCGAGGCTTGATAATACATGATGTCATTTTCTAATTCGCACTGTTGTAGAGGTTTATTTGCCATTGTAATGCATACAGTTTAGTTCCTGTAATAATACATAAGAATATATGTGTAGATATGTTTTCCCTTGATTCTGTTTACTTTCGGATCCATAGATATATAATTAAACTTCAAACCGAACTCTGTGTATAAATTCTTACAGCAAAAATAATGACTTACAAGGTATAAAGACTTGCATAAATACAAAAACCCGATTTGTCCTAACAATAAATAAATAAAAAGAACAGTTCTAGTATTCAATGAGACTTTGACTCAACAATAAATGTCATTCAGCATTAGATTTGTAATGTATGCTATCAAATTTATACATCATTCATTTAGATAGATTTCGCCCGGGAGTATTAAACCCATACCAAATTTAATAGTCCCACTACAACTATGACTGAATCATTCAACAGAAATGGGAAATAATTTGATTCAAATTCAATAAATACATCACATCAGATATAAGATCATTCATGCAGAGAGGGATAGGAGACATATTTGAACCAGTTCGTGGGAAGGAAAAGGGAACAACCATGTTCCTCCCAGCTATAGAATAAGGCAATCAAAATCACTTGCCCCAATTCACCCCCTAGCCTGACCATGAACCCATGAGGGTGAACTTGGAAACTCTTCCTCAACAATGTCCTTCAATTCCATCCCATTCCTCTTGCCTCACACTCATTCTGTAGTGTTCATAACAGCAAGGGAAAAATCATTAGTCTCTTTCTCCAAGCATACTTGGCAGCGTCCTGCCTCCTCACATATGCTATTTATCAATCCAAGTCTATTTGCCTAGGTCTTTTACCCTCCCTTGGGGATTTTCACAGCTTTCTAAATCCCTGATTTTCCACTTGTAATAATCAGCCCAAAGGTGGTTCCAACATGTTCCCCACTCATGGAGGCATGGTCAACTAATTTTAACATGGTTGTTCCATTTGTCTTGCTGCAATAAATATAAAATATTATGTTTTCATACAAGTGTCATAGTCAAATAGTTAGTTGGGTCAAATCAATTCCCTACCCAACAGTCATAATAATTAATTACACTTATTAAATTTAGAATTCGGAATTGCCATAAATGGCAAAAATCTGCCAAATTCGAATTTACTAAAATTGGAATCATTTCCCAATAAATTAAAATTTCAAAAATATTTTATTTTTTGGGATGTCACATCCTTTCCCCCTTTAGTAAAACATTGTCCTTAGTGTTCGTCCCTTCCTTGGAACAGGGTTGGATGAGATTTCCACAAATATCCCTCCAACTCCCAAGTGGCCTACTTAGGACTAAAGTGCTTCCATTGCACCTTTACCTGAGCGACAACTCTATTCCGAAGTGCTATTTCTCTTCGGTCCAGAATACACAAGGGTTCCACCTGGAATTCACCTTCAGGTTCCACCTGCACCAAGTTCCAATCAATCATAAGAGTAGGGTCATGAATATATTTTTTTAACAAAGAAACATGAAATACATTATGAATTCTTAGATTAGCGGGAAGTGCAATTTGGTATGCTACGGGTCTAATTCAAGCCAATATCTCGAAGGGCCCACAAAAACTGGGTGCCAACTTGGCACAATTCCCTAATTTCAACGAGTTCTTTTGTGCTTTGACCATCAAATAAACGTGGTCTCCCACTTGAAATTCCAAGTGTCTTCTTTGTTGATCTGCATAGCTTTTATGTATGTCATGTTCTTCTTTCAAGTTTTGTTGTACCTTCCTTACCATGATCTCCATTTCTTGGAGCATCTATGGTCCAACCATGAGTCTGTCAGCTGGGTTTTCCCAACTAATTGGAGTCGTACACTTTCTATCATATAGTACATCGAAAGGGATTAGCTTTGCCGATGTTTGGTACCCATTGTTATATGAAAATTCTACCAAGTGTAAATAATCTTCCCATTTGTTTGTTTTTGTTCTTACATACATGCGGAGCATATCCTCCACGATTTGGTTTGGCCTTTTGGTTTTTCCATTCGTTTGTGGATGATAACTCGTACTGAAATTCAGATTAGTATTTAGCCCTGCAAAAAATTCCTTCCAAAAAGCAGATGTGAATTTTACGTCTCTATCTGAAATCACCATTTTAGGAATACAATGCAATCTAAAAATGTCTTTCATGAATATTTCAGCAATGTTTATAGCTTTAAAAGTAGACTTGACAGGAATAAAGTGTAAAGGCTTACTGGGTTTATCGATTACAACCATGATAGAATCATTATGTTTCTGAGTTTTAGGCAAACCTATTATAAAGTCCAGCGATATGGTCTCCCATTTCCATTTTGGTACTAGTAATGGCTGTAATAGGCCGGCTAGATGCTGGTGTTCGACCTTAACTTGCTGACAATCCTGGCACCTAGCCAAGTACTCTGCTATTTCACCTTTCATATTAGGCCAGTAAAATAGTTTTCTAAGTGTCGTTATTGTTTTCTGGTAACCTGGGTGGTCAGAATACGGTTTCTTATGCACTTTGTCCAAAACTGTTAATTTTAATTATGTTGAATCTGGTATGTAAAGTTTGCTTTTAAATCATAATAGTCCCTTTTTTTCGATACTTAGGTCTGGCTTATCTGAGTTTGCAGTACTGTTTTGTAATTCTGCCATCATCTTAGTGTAATTTTTGTCGTTAATACCTGTAATCCTTATCCTTTGTTCCAGATCACTTTCTGCCCTATTGATGTTTATCTCAAATAACTCATGGACTCGTCTTCTTAAAGCATCTACTACTTTATTTTCCTTACCCTTGATATGTATGACCTCGAAGTCGAATTCGCTCAAGAAGGCTAGCCATATTGCTTGCCTTGCATTTAGATATGGTTGGCTAAACAAATATTTCACACCACTATTATCCATCAATAGTAGAAACTTTCTTCCCATTATGTAGTGTCGCCACATTTTTAAGGTGTGTATTACCGCTGCCAATTCTAAGTCGTGAGTGACATAATTATGCTCATGCTCTTTTAATTTCAGGGACTCATAACAAATCACTTGTCCTTCATGAGTTATGACATCACCTAGTCCCTCTTTACTTGCATCAACACAAACTGTGAAGTATTTATCCAGGTCTGCTACCTTCAAAATGGGCACTGATGTCAATAATTC
Source organism: Picea engelmannii (assembly GCA_009831015.1). NCBI lineage: Eukaryota > Viridiplantae > Streptophyta > Pinopsida > Pinales > Pinaceae > Picea > Picea engelmannii. The sequence continues at coordinate 58,386 of ML835404.1, read as the reverse complement.
CTTTAGCTTGTTAAATATGTCTTGACAATTTTGTGACCAGTTAAACTTGGTCCCTTTCTTTTGTAATGACGTGATAAGGTAGACTATATTGGAAAACCCTTCTATAAATCTATGATAATATCTAATGATTCCCATGAATGACCGAATATCTTCCACATCCTTAGGTACTGGCCATTCCATAATGGCTTTTACCTTTTTCGGGTCTATGGCAATACCTTCTACGGAAATGACATGTCCTAAATATTGTATTTCCTTTTGATAAAAGTCACACTTGTCAAATTTTTCATATAGTTTGTGTTTCCTCAACGTTTGCAGAACTATTCTTAACTGTTCATCATGTTCCTCCTCCATTTTAGAATAGACCAAAATATCGTCGATAAATACTACTACAAACTTGTCTAAGTACTGACTAAAAATGTTGTTCATTAGGCACATAAATGTGGCTAGTGCGTTAGTGAGTCCGAAAGGTATGACTACAAACTCGTAGTGTCCATATCTTGTGCGAAAAGCTGTTTTGTTTATGTCCTCATCCTTTATCCTAACTTGATGATAATCGGATCATAAATCCAACTTTGAAAAGATTTTGGTCCCACCAACTTGATCGAACTGATCATTTATCCTTGTTAAGGGGTATTTTTTCTTAATAGTCATTTTGTTTAGTTGTCTATAATCGATACATAGTCTTAGAGTACCATCTTTCTTTTTCACAAAGAGGACTAGTGCCCCCCATGGTGAGACACTTGGTCTAATATACTCCTTGTCCAAAAATTCTTGTAATTGTAATTTTAATTCTGTCAGTTCTGGTAGACTCATCCGGTAAGGTTCTTTTGAGATAGGGGCTGAACCGGCTAGTAGGTCTATGGAGAATTCTATTTCCCTTCGAGGGGGTAGTTCAAGTATCTCATCCACAAACATGTCCCTAAAATCACGTAGGATAGCAAAGTCTTCTAACTATGGATTATCTCCCTTTTCTAACAGATTCGCTACTTGGGTGGCATAAAATTGACATCCTTTCCTCATATATTTCTTGAGTTGCATCGCTGAAACTTGCCTAACTGATACAAGTTTTAGTATACCTCAAGTTTTTCTAGTAGTGCCGAAGTCATCTTTATATTTGAGTAACTTTGTATAACAATCTAGCATTGCTTTGTGTTGTTCCAACCAATCCATCCCGATAATCATATCATAAGTTCCTAGTGGTAGGATGTTCATATTTGTTCTTATATTTTTACCGTCTAAGCTGAACTCCAAATCATAAATAAATTCGACTACTTTCCTTTTAGTTCCTGTTGGTAGTTGTACCCGCCATTACTTTTCATGCTTCAATTTCTTAAGTTTGTTTGACTGTACTACCTCAGGAGTAATATAACTTAACGTAGCTCCAAGTTCAATTAAGACATAAATTCGAGAGTTATTGATTTTACCTTCGATCTCTACCACAGAGGACTGGTGGTCGTCTTTCCGACCATCTGTGGTTGCATTTATCCAATGCATGCTTCTGCCCATGTCTCCCACTGTCGAGGCTTCCTGTAAATTATGAATTACAATTCTGTTTGTTGAACTTAAACGTGGACAGTTCCTCCTTAGATGAGGTTCTCCACATTCACAGCACTTTAGTGGCTCACAGGAGCTGTCCCCAAACCTTTTTGTTCCCAATTTTACTGGTTTACTGCTGCCTTGCGTATTCAGATGATTGGAGTGAAAATATTTTCTTGGAAATCTTTTTGCTGCATTCTAAAACGGAGATGGCTGGTATCCCTTCTTCCACTGGTTCATTCAATCTTGTTTCTTATCCTTCTAGGCTTTGGGAATCTCCACTCGTTGTTTGTACTGGTCATAGCACATTTGTTCTTTCCTGAATACTTCACTCAAGGATTTGGGGTTGTCGAACCCAATTCTGTCCCTGTAGGACTGCGATAAACATCTTAAGAATCATTGGATTTTTACCTTATCCTCCCGGATGTATTGTACGAACCTTAGCATCTCCAGAAATTTATTTATAAGGTTCTCCATCGACATCTATCCAAGTCGTAGCTCGTAGAATTCTTTCATTTTCATTTCATAATAGCTTTCAGAAAGGTATTGTTTTTTGAAATACTTTATAAAGTCACACCATTTCAACTGTTTCTCCTTCATGCCCTAGGCCAATTTCAGGTCTTGCCACCAAATGATAAAAAGGTATTATTATTTTCTAACATTTATAGTTGAGTAAAAAACAAATAATAACAAAGAAATATTATTATTTTCTAACATTTGTAATTAGGTAAAGAGAAAATAATGACAAATTTATTTTTTTCTCTTTTACAAGGAAAAAAAACAATAACATATTCACAAGATGTAAAACATATTCACATGGGGAGGCTATAAGTCCGTGATTGAATCAGCTAAGCAACATTACAACATAAGATATTATTCTTTGACACTTATATTAAATCAAATTCAAGAAGTCAAATTTCGATTTAATGATCTCCTCATATTTTTAAGAAATTTAACTCACGAGCAAATAACTTATCCAAAACTGCTTTATTAGTGTAGGAAGGTACCTTTACTAAATATGTTTTCACAGGAAGCACTCCCTTGAATCACATAGTCAACTTTATATTAAGTTACGGTTAGTAGGTTATCGAATGTTATGAAAGTTTTCATACATAAATATTTTTTATTTATATTTTCAATTTCATTAATAATTTTTTTCAGATGATTCAAAATGTAAAAAGAAGATTTACACTATTATTATATATTTAATTTTAAACTTTGAAATATCTTTTTTTGAAAAAAATTTACTGCATAATTTTATAAATCAGGTACATAATATTACATATTGAAGGTCCTTCTATCTTGTGCCTATAGGCGCACTGAATTTTCCCTAAAAAATATTACATTCTAAGATTTCCCCAAAAAACTGGGCACATCTTTCCATGCTTCCATAATAACCCATGCATTATGGCCGTAAGTCTCGAGAGAGTAAGTCGCCCATACTGAATTTTACATAACAAAAGAGTTAAACTTCAATATAGAAAAAAGACATCGTTATATACTACTTTGATTATTCCTGAGGGGAGAGCCTTCACCAAGGGATGGTGCTCCACCACCCCTGAGGCATAGAGGGACTCGCCCGGCTTATGACAAGCTGATGGGCATGGTCCTCACCCTGAATAATAATGGGCCTATCAGGGGACCCCAGGAGGACAACCTTTTTCTGTTGGGGCATTGTCTATTATGGCTTCTCCTGATGGTCTTTCTCATGTAGATATTTCTCAATGAAAGAAACATCAAACTTATTCTTACAAAAAAGTTCAAATTTGGCTTCTAGGAGTCTTACTGATTGTATGAGTTGTTCATTATCATTTCATTGTTGAGCAAATTCTTGGAGGACTTCATTTTTCTATTAAACCATGGCCTGGGCGATCATGGCTTTGGTGCGCCAGTACACCTCGGCCAACCCAAAGTACTTTGTATCCCTCTTCCTCATTTGAATAGGGTATGGGTCCCATTCTTGAGCCTCAACTAGTATTTCTTCCTCTAAATTTTGTTGTCTCTTCATATCGACATCCCTCTATAACCCCACCATGTGTCACTTCTCCTTGTCTAAGAGTCTAGACTGTAAATTTTCCTCGACCTCTAACATGGTTTCTTATGTTCTGGTTGTCGAGTGATTCCTCCTATTGGAGGGATCGTTCTCGACTTTATGGGTTTTCTAGCCCCTACTTCTTGAACCCAACACTTTTCTGCAAACCAACTAGGGGTGGCATGGAGTCATCCTCGTGTTTCCCAAGTATCTTACATCCATATTCTTTCCCATCCACTTCCTTTGCCAAATGAGCTTTGGTATTACTCTAACAGGCTAGTTAATGTTGGAAGTTGTAAAAGAACGGGCAGACCCCCCCTTAGTTCTTAGCTCAGAGGGGAATTTTCCATCGTGACGAGGGCCAAGGATCCCTTCCCAACAATTCCCTCTGAATTTCCCTGTTTTCCCTATTAATCCTTCCTGAATCACTCTTTTGTCTCTCAAGAGCTTCCCTAACTCATCCTTTCATGTGCATGTGGCCTTCCAGGATTCTTCCTATTAATAGGCTTACCCAATCAGTGGAGGAGCCATATTTCCCTACCTAACGTAGCGTGGGTTTTCATTATCACATACATTTTTTCCTCTACTCTACTCATGATGATGCCCTAGGTACTAGAGCCCAATTCCATTGGCATCATACTGATAACATATTGTACTAACTTTGGCTTTCCTGTATCATCCTGGATCTTCCTCCCTTTGAAAGTATTCCTTGACACAAATGGACTGAATGAAGCTATTACCTTTGCTTTCTTCTCGATGAGGTCCATCTTTTGGTTCCCATGTACCTTATTTTCATTAGCTTTCATTTAACACGAGGGAAGTACATGAGTCCCTCCAAATTGTTCCACTTCACCAGTTGTCTCCTCATTGAGACCTTGGGAATCAGTCTCCACTAAACTCAAAATCATGTTTGTTAATGAATCTTTTCCCACATCACTCCGACTCCACCTATCCATACATGGGGTTTGGTGTGCCACAACATTTTCCAAATGATCTACCACCACATTCACATGACTTGGGATGACAACGAAGTTTCCTCTTATGTTTCTAAATATCTTTGTGTAACCATAAGACAATCACCAATCCTCTGAAACCCTTTTTGGGTCAGTGCCATTTATGAATTTCCTTAATACCTTAATGGTAATCATGGAGTCTCCTTGCATGATCATATATTTGTACTATAGTTCCTTTTCTAGCCTCAGTCCCAAGAGCATTCCACTATATTCTACTCTATTGTTCGAGTTGAGCCCCAGTCGAATGGAATATCCATACCTCATATTCCCTACCAAATATCTAAATAGGCCTCCTGCTCATGATTATCCTATGTTCCCTTTTGATGCATGATCATAGTTCAATTTTATGAAACCTGGTGGGGGGGTCCAATTTCTCGTTCCCTCTTGCCATTCTCCCCAACTCTCAGATTTTTTCCTGGATGGATTTGGTCTGTGGAATCTGCCACTTTATCTCCACTCTCGATGGATTACTATCTTAATTATACCAATTTGAGGAGGTTATTGATTCCTGGTGGTTCCCTAAGATACCTTTCCAGGTCTGGATATGGGTATTGGATTTATTCATGAAGATCCTCTAGTTTCTCTCTTTCTAGTTATGCCATAAGATGAACCCAATAAAGATTGTCCATGGCTTGTTTAATTGTTTTTATCTAAATGTTCTTCTTTCCATTATTCTATACTTATGATGATGTTATGTTGAATTCTATCTAATGTTCTAAATATTTTTTCCCCCCTGTCCCATAGCTTCGAAACTTCCTTGCATTCGATGAACAGGTGGTTTATTATCTCAACTTCTTGTCTACACATCATGCATATGGAAGGACCTTCAAATCCTCTTCTTTGTATTTTGTCCCACTTTAGCACTTTCTTGTGAGCCACTAACCATAAAAGGGTAGAAATTTTTGGCCATTTGTGAGTGTTCCAAAATTTTCCCCAAACTACCTTCGGATTGATAGCTGGGGTTTCTTGAAGTTGTTGGTATGCTTCCTTGACCGTGAAGTTCCCATTACCTTTTTTCCCCCACCTCTTGATGTATGGGCCTAGTTTCCATGGTACTATCCTTTGTGTTAGTATATTCTCCATTGTCATTCTTCCTGGCTCCGACTAGGTTACCGACCAATTGTCCAGGGTTTTCCAGTGTCTGAAATCTATTTCCTTTGGATGGGATTCCTCCCAGTAGCGATGGAATAGGATCCAACCTGCAGCTTTCATATCTCTTTGAAGATATAGAGTGATATCATTGTCATTTAGGGACGGTAAATTTTCCCATGTGTCATCCCAAAACAATGTCAATTTTCCATCATGGATTTCCCAAAATATTTAGATTTTCACTGTACCTTTGTTCTTCCAGGCATAATTCCAAATGAAGGAAACTGGTCACAACCCATACAACTGGATCTTATCATTGTACCAAGTACTATGGGAATATTTTTGAATCCATATCTGGGCCCATTGGTCCTATAGATTTTTGTTCCATCTCTAGAGTAACTTTGTTGCTAAATCGTAGCCTATCCTGAGGGGATATCTGATGCCTAACCTCCCTTGTGACTTGGGAAAACATTTGGTTTCCTAGGCTACCAAAGCCCATTTTCTCTCCCTTTTCATCCCTCCCAAAGGAAATTTTGTTGGATGTGTCTTAATTGTTGAAGGATGGTTTTGGGTGCTTCTAGGACTGAGAAAAGATAGAGGGGCATGGCCGAAAGGATTGACTATATCAAAGGAATCCTAGCAGGGAAGGTAAGGAAGTGGTGGGACCAGATGTGAAAAAAGTCATAAATTTTTTACAAGAGTTCCTTTCAGGATGAGGCTTTGGGAGATTTTTATATGATTGGTAGGCCCAAATAGGAGGATGGAAGTCTCTCTCGTTGAAAACCAAGCAAGCGAGCAATATTCCTTTGGATAAATATAGGGGTGTTCAATAAGTAGACTTTGTATTTTTCATCGTTGATTTCCATTCCTAACGTTTCCATGAAGAGATTAAGGTTATTTTTAATCGGTCAAGCTTCCTTGACTATGGGATTCCCCAAAAGTAGAGTTTCTTCCACAAATTGGAGATGGGTGAGAGCATTTGATTTTGAGGTGATTTTCAGACCTTGCAAATCCTCTACAATTATGGATCTCTTAATGTATCTACCCAAGCCCTTGGAAAGGATTATGAATAGGAAGTTGGAGAGGGGGTCCCCCTGTCTGATTCCCCTTGAATACTTAAAGGTTTCCAAGGGTGATCCATTGATAAGAATCACATATAAGGCAGAAGAGATCAGATCCATGATCCAAGAAATCCACTCCTTGTCGAACCCTAAATATTCTATAATTTCCCGTAGGAAGTCCGAATTTATCCTCTCGTAAGATTTTGAGAAGTATAGCTTCATCAACATAAACTGCCCCTTCATTTTCAAGGAGTTGATGGTTTCGTGGGCCACTATTATACCATCCATAATATGTGTCCCTTCCACAAACCCTCCCTATTGTGGGGAGAGAATTGATTGTAGGATGGGTTTAAGCTTGTTATCAATTACCATTGCAATGATATTGTAGATTACATTTCATAGGGTGATTGGGTGGAACTTTTCTGTCATTCTAGCTCCATTTTCTTTTGGGATGAGGGTTAGGATAGTGGCATTGAATGCTTGAAGAAATGACCATGATTTCCTTGATTCCTCTACCACCTCCCAAACATCTCTACATATAATTCTCCAATAGGTTTTAAAAAAATTCGTCATAAACTCATTTGGTCCTAAAGATTTTCCCAATGACATCTCCCTAACCACATCCTCCACCTCTTCCATAGATATTTGGTGAATGAGACTCTTGTTTTGATATGTCAATATCAAATTTGGAATCACCTCTATTATCTGGAGGATTTCTTCCTTCATGTACACTATCGACTTGATCAGAAGGGTCATGTAGTAGTTCAGGAGCTATGATTCAGTATCATCATGATTCTCTGTCGCTATGCCCTTATTTTTTTGTAGATTTTCTACCATTTTTTGGCTTCTGCACCATTAAAGAGATTTATGGAAGAATTTGGTATTTCTATCTCTTTCTTGAAGCCATTGGACCCTAGATTTTTGTCGAATAAGGATCTCTTCCTGGATGTCTCTCTCTGATATTTCCTGTTGAATATGGGATTCCTCAAGTCGTAGAAGTGGTGAAATACCATGATGGATGATTTGTTGTTGCAACTCCTCCATTATCCTTTCTAATTTTATGCTTGCCTCCTGGATATTTTTGAAAACCTCGTTGTTCCATTTTTTAATGTAGGCTTTTGTGTATTTTAGCCTATGTTGGATTTGGTACATTTTGGTCCCATTGAGGTTGGCTTGACTGTTCCGCGATGCTGAAATCATAGGGATAAATTCTTGGCTTCTTGTCCAGAATTTCTCAAATCTAAATGGTTTTGGGTGTTGGGAAGTTTGCGTCTCCCAATTGACTAGGATCGACCAATGGTTTGAGCTTGGGAAAGGTAAGATCTATGTTCCCAATCCTTGATAATGTTGGAAGAACTTATTAGAAACAAGGAACTGATATAGCCTCTCTATCACCTTCTTTCCCCTGCCTCTCTGGTTATTCCATGTGAACATGCCCCCCTAAGTCAGGAGATCCACTAGGTTTAATTCCTCTGGGGATTCCTCAAATCGTTTATTTTCCAGGTATAGTTTTTTGACCCCTCCTTTCTTTTCCTTGAGGGTTTTTATAAGGTTAAAGTCTCCCCCAATTATCCAATGTAGATCTTAGAAATCCTCTTTTTGTGTCCTAATTTTGGGGTCCATACACAGTTGATCTGAATCCCTATTCTCCCATTCTAAAGTTATTATAATGGATGGTAAATATTATTGGACATTGATGCACCCCTTCTAATTTGAAGGTATCTAGGTTCCAAATGGTTGTTAAGTCGCCTGCCACTCCTTCTTCTTCTATACAAAGCATTTAATTGTTATTCCATATTTTGTGGGATATCTTACCCATTGTTTCTCCATCGTACTTCGTCTCCTATAATAGCATAGAATATGTTTTCTCATGTGTTATCTTCCTTTTCAGTGTTCTTTTCTTTAATGGCGCCTTTAGTCCCATTATATTCCATGATATTACTTAATTCTTATCATTTTGGTTGGGAATGGAAGTACTTCTTTGGAAGCCCCACTACTTGTTGTGAATCTGTCAGTAGGGATCATGTTTCCTCCAATACTTGCTTGTGGGTTTTTCGACCTCTCGTATTTTCCTCCCCTCTTAGTTTTTTTGGGTTCTTGAGGGTGTTGCTTTTAATTCCCAAGCTTCTTGTCAAGGTTGTGGGTACCTCTTGACCCCTGTTTTTACCCTCTCCTTTCTTTAGTTCTTGGTATAGTTGTCTGATTTGGCTCCCCTGCATCTTATTTATATCCTACTCTTCATGGTCTTGGATGAGGGATTTGAGATCTACTTTTGATTCCTCCAACTCCATGTTCTATGGTTCCTCCTCCTCCTCCATTTCTTCCTGATATCCCTCTATGTCTGAGGTTTAATTCATTATAGTTTCATCCTCCTTCTCAGGATTTATGGGGATTGGAGGTTCCACTTTGTGATGTTTTTGAATCTCTTCTATTTTCCAATCTTCTGGGGTCAGATTTGCCGCCAGGATGACCGGGCTCTGTTCATGTTTCTCCCCCTTCGTGTCTGGTTGTTCTTCGGCTTCTAGTGTCTAGAAGTTGTTCGAACTTTTATTAGATGTCTCTCCTGTGTTATTAGATCCCTTTTTCATTAGCTTCCTCTTATTGTGGATTTTGGTAAATCCTTACCCATCTTTTTCCTCTCTCACCTTGTTTTGTTTTGGGCTTGAGTTTTGGGGACATTCCCTATATAAATGTCCATATTCATGGCATTTTATGCATCAAAATGGGATTTTCTTGTTGTCTATAGGTTGGATCCAGTGTTGGACTTGAAATGATATCAGTATGGATTTTGGCAGGGCTCTTGATACATTCATGTACACAAATATTCATGCATATGAAGTGTATTTTCCTATCCTTGTTATCTTTGATGTTTTGACATACGAGCCCATTGTATCCCTTATTCTTGTTAGAGTTTCATGGTGCCAAAATTCCTTTGGAAAAGAATATAATCCGATCCAGACTGGGGTCGATGTGAAGTCCTCCTTCACGGGGGAGAACCTCTCTGTCCAATATCTCATATGTAAACCAGTTGAATTAAAGAAATAGGTCCCTTCATAAAATATTCTACTTCTAATTGCTGAGTAAGATAAAATTACTGTAAAGAAGCCTTTTGATCCCAATTTGACATCCATGATGCCTTTGAATTTCCATCGGGTTTGAACCCAAAGCATGAACGCTTTCTCCGATGGCCGGAGTCCCATGAAATTTCTGATAAGTTCATGGTCCTTCATATGCTAGATGTTATCTCTGATAAGCAGGGATGTAGCCTCGTACCTTGGGTTCTCCGCCATTTTCAGCAGACATCCGTTTTGCATTTTTTTGTCATGTTCTTGGGTTTGGCCCGCTTTCTTAGCTGACTGCACCTTGTCCTTTCCTTTGTCTTTGGAGGTCGGGCTAGGTCCCCTTTACATTGCTTCCTTAAATGACTTTTTATTGTTCCCTTCTTTTGTTGCCTGGGTTACTCTGTGCATGTCTTGAGGTTTTGTTGTCTCCTTTTTCTGTCCCTCCATTGTTGCATTAGTTACACTTCTCCTCGATTCCTTCTTATCTTTGCACCCATATTCTCTGCATTGTCATCTTCTTTTTCCTCGATCCAAACCCTAACCAACTTTTCCTACCATTGTCTCCTCCTTCCAACTTCAAATCCCTTTAAACTTTAAAACATTATGATAATATTTTTTAATAAAAAAAATGATAAATTAATAAAATTAATAATTAAATAATATATTTTTGAAAAGTTATAGATAATGAACATATTCCTACGGTGAAGGTAATAAAAAAATATGAACAAATTAATAATTAACCTAGTATGGGGAGAGTGGAGGATAAGAGAGTACCCACCGAGTAATTCTTCCATGGTTAATGATTTATTTATTTGAATTAATTGCAATGTGCAAATATGATTAGGTCAATGACAAGTTGTGTAACTTTCAATAACTATGTTTTTCACTTTCTTGCAATTTTCAAATATGTTTGGGTCAATGACAAGCTTCAATTCATACTAAGCTTTTTCATTGCAATTTTTTTAATATGATTGGGTCAATGAATTTTCAAATATGTTTTTGTCAATGACAAGCTGCAATTCCTACTAAGTTTTTTCCTTTCTTAATTGCAATTTTCAAATATGATTGAGTCAATGAAAAGTTGCAATTACCAATAAGCAATTTTTTTCCTTTCTTAAATTCTAGCAACTTATTAAATTAACAAGAAGGTTTCTTCCTTTCTTAAATGTTAACAACATATTAAATTTAAACCAATCACATATTAAACCATAAAATACTAGTTTTGTTGCCATCTGACTATTGACTATTAACCCAGCCATCCAAGACCCTTACTTCCAAATAACTTATCCAAAACTGCTTTATTAGTGTAGGAAGGTACCTTTACTAAATATGCTTTCACAGGAAGCACTCCCTTGAATAACATAGTCAACTTTATATTAAGTTACGGTTAGTAGGTTATCGAATGTTATGAAAGTTTTCATACATAAATACTTTTTATTTATATTTTCAATTCCATTAATAATTTTCTTGAGATGATTCAAAATGTAAAAAGAAGATTTACACTATTATTATATATTTAATTTTAAACTTTGAAATATCTTTTTTTAGAAAAAAATTTACTGCATAATTTTATAAATCAGGTACATAATATTACATATTGAAGGTCCTTCCATATTGTGCCTATAGGTGTCCTGAATTTTCCCCAAAAAATATTACATTCCAAGATTTGCCCAAAAACCTCGGCACATTTTTCCATGCTTCCATAATAACCCATGCATTATGGCCCTTAGTCTCGAGAGAGTAAGCCACCCATACTGACTTTTACATAAAAAAAGAGTTAAACTTCAATATAGAAAAAAGACATCGTTATCTACTACTTTGATTATTGCTGAGGGGAGAGCCTTCACCAAGGGATGGTGCTCAGCCACCCCTGAGGCATAGAGGGACTCGCCCGGCTTATGAAAAGATGATGGGCATGGTCCTCACCCTGAATAATAATGGGCCTATCAGGGGACCCCAGGAGGACAACCTTTTTCTATCGGGGCATTGTCTATTATGGCTTCTCCTGATGGTCTTTCTCATGTTGATATTTCTCAATGAAAGAAACACCAAACTTATTCTTACAAAAAAGTTCTAATTTGGCTTTTAGGAGTCTCACTGATTGTATGAGTTGTTCATTATCGTTTCATTGCTGAGCAAATTCTTGGAGGACTTTATTTTTGTATTGAACCATGGCCTGGGCGATCATGGATTTGGTGCGCCAGTACACCTTGGCCAACCCGAAGTACTTTCTATCCCTCTTCCTCATTTGACTAGGGTATGGGACCCATTATTGAGCCTCAACCAGTATTTCTTCCTCTGAATTTCGTTGTCTCTTCATATCGACATCCCTCTATAACCCCACCATGTGTCACTTCTCCTTGTCTAAGAGCCTGGACTATAAATTTTCCTCGACCTCTAACATCGTTTCTTATGTTCTGGTTGTCAAGTGATTCCTCCTATAGGAGGGCTTGTTCTCGGCTTTATGGGTTTTCTAGCCCCTACTTCTTGAACACAACACTTTTCTGCAAACCAACTAGGGGTGGCATGGAGTCATCCTCATGTTTACCAAGTCTCTTACATCCATGTTCTTTCCCATCCACTTCCTTTGCCAAATGTGCTTTGTTATTACTCTAACAAGCTAGCCAATGTTGGAAGTTGTAAAAGAACGGGTGGACCCCCCCTTAGTTCTTAGTTTAGAGGGGAATATTCCATCGTGACGAGGGCCAAGGACCCCTTCCCAACAATTCCCTCTGAATTTCCCTGTTTTACCTATTAATCCTCTCTGAATCACTCTTTTGTCTCTCAAGAGCTTCCCTAACTCATCCTTTCATGTGCATGTGGCCTTCTATAATGCTTTCTATTAATAGGATTACCCAATCAGTTGAGGAGCCATATTTTCCTACCTAACATAGAGTGGGTTTTCATTATCATATACATTTTTTCCTCTACTCTCCTCATGATGATTCCCCAGGTATTAGAGCCCAATGCCATTGGCATCATACTGATAACATATTGTACTAACTTTGGCTTTCCTGTATCATCCTGGATCTTCCTCCCTTTGAAAGTATTCCTTGACACAAATGGACTGAATGAAGTTATTACCTTTGCTTTCATATCGACGAGGTCCATCTGTTGGTTCCCATGTACCTTATTTTCATTAGTTTTCATTTAACACGAGGGAAGGAAATGAGTCCCTCCAAATTGTTCCACTTCACCAGTTGTCTCCTCATTGAGACCTTGGGAATCGGTCTCCACTAGATTCGAAATCATGTTTGTTAATGACTCTTTGCCCACATCACTCCAAATCCACCTATCCATACATGGGGTTTGGTGTACCAAAACATTTTCCAAATGATCTACCACCACATTCACATGACTTGGGATGACAACGAAGTTTCCTCTTATGGCTCTAGATATCTTTGTGTAACCATAAGACAATCACCAATCCTCTGAAACCCTTTTTGGGTCACTGCCATTTATGAATTTCCTTAATCCCTTCATGGTAATCCTGGAGTCTCCTTGCATGATCAGATATTTGTACTATGGTTCCTTTTCTAGCATCAGTCCCAAGAGAATTCCACTATATTCTACTCCATTGTTCGAGTTGAGCCCCAGTCGAACGAAATATCCATACCTCATATTCCCTACCAAATATCTAAATAGGCCTCCTGCTCGTGCTTATCCTATGTTCCCTTTTGATGCATGATGAAAGTTCAATTTTATGAAACCTGGTGGGGGGGTCCAATTTCTTGTTCCCTCTTGCCATTCTCCCCAACTCTCAGATTTTTTCTTGGATGGATTTGGTCTATGGAATCTGCCACTTTATCTCCACTCTCGAGGGATTAATATCTTTTTTATACCAAGTTGAGGAGGTGATTGATTCTTGGTGGTTCCCTAAGAGACCTTTCCAGGTCTGGATATGGGTATTGGATTTATTCATGAAGATCCTCTAGTTTCTCTCTTTCTGGTTATGCCATAAGATGAACCCAATAAATATTGTCCATGGCTTGTTTAATTGTGTTTATATAAATGTTCTTCTTTCCATTATTCTATACTTCTGATGATGTTATGTTGAATTCTATCTAATGTTCTAAATATTGTTTCCCCCCTGTCCCATAGCTTCAAAACTTCCTTGCATTCGATGAACATGTGGTTTATTATTTCAGCTTCTTGTCTACACATCATGCATATGGAAGGACCTTCAAATCCTCTTCTTTGTATTTTGTCCCACGTTAGTACTTTCTTGTGAGCCACTAACCATAAAAGGGTAGAAATTTTTGGCCATTGGCGAGTGTTCCAAAATTTTCCCCAAACTACCTTCGGATTGATAGCTGGGGTTCCTTGAAGTTGTTGGTATGCTTCCTTGACCGTGAAGTTCCCATTACCTTTTTTCCCCCACCTCTTGATGTATGGGCCTAGTTTCCATGGTATTATCCTTTGGGTTAGTATCTTCTCCATTTCCATTCTTCCTGGCTCCGACTAGGTTACCGACCAATTGTCCAGGGTTTTCGAGTGTCTGAAATCTATTTCCTTTGGATGGGAGTCCTCCAAGTAGCGATATAATAGGATCCAACCTGTTGCTTTCATATCTCTTTGAAGATATAGAGTGATATAATTGTCGTTTAGGGATGGTAATTTTTCCCATGTGTCATCCCAAAACAATGTCGATTTTCCATCATGGATTTCCCAAAATATTTGGATTTTCACTGTACCTTTGTTCCTCCAGGCATAATTCCAAATGAAGGATCCTGGTCACATCCCATGCCACTGGATCTTATCATTGTACCAAGTATTATGGGAATATTTTTGAATCCATATATGGGCCCATAGGACCTATATATTTTTGTTCCATCTCTAGAGTAACTTTGTTGCTAAATCGTAGCCTATCCTAAGGGGATATCTGATGCCTAACCTCCCTTGTGACTTGGGAAAACATTTGGTTTCCTAGGCTACCAAAGCCCATTTTCTCTCCCTTTTCATCCCTCCCAAAGGAAATTTTGTTGGATGTGTCTTAATTGTTGAAGGATGGTTGTGGGTGCTTCCAGGACAGAGGATAGGTGTTGTAGTTAACAATATTTTTAGTTTATCAAATTTTTCTTGACACTTTTGTGGCCAAGTAAATTTTATTCCCTTTTTTTTGTAGTGAGGTAATTGGATATGCGAACTTGGAAAATCCTTCGATAAAGCTTTGGTAATAACTATAAATTCCCATAAATGATCTGATTTCTGCTACATCCTTAGGGATAGGCCATTCCATAATGGATTTTATATTTTCTAAATGAACAACAATACCATCTTCAGATATTACGTGTCCTAAGTACTGTATCTTCCTTTGGTAGAAGTCACACTTATCAAACTTAGCATACGACTTATGTTCCCTTAAGGTATGCAATACTATTTTCATATGTTCTTCATGTCCTTCTTTTGTTTTTGAGTAAATTAGAATATCAT
>ML835403.1:29320-48383 GCA_009831015.1 Picea engelmannii | reverse complement strand
CCTGAGGTCATTAGTTCCCATCGCATGGAAAAGCTGCTCAAAAAAGGTCATTCTGGTGTCATTGCCCAACTCCATGCCATACAAGCAACAGAGACACCCCTGGTGCCGCATGACCTCCAAGCCCTCCTTTCTAAACATCAAATTGTATTTTTCACTCCCCAAGGACTCCCTCCTTCCCACGGTGTTCATGATCATTCCATTCCCCTTGTACCCGAAATCCTTCCTCCCAATATCTGTCCATATCGCCACCCCTTTTCACAAAAAAATGAAATTGAGAAAATGGTCCAGAAACTCCTTAATGCAGGCGTTATCCGCCCTAGTATGAGCCCTTACTCTTCTCCTGTAGTCATGGTCCTGAAGAAAGAAGGCTCTTGGAGAATGTGTCCTGACTTCCGTGCCCTCAACAAACTAACCATTAAAGACAAATTTCCCATTCCTGTCATTGATGACCTCTTGGATGAATTGAGTGGCGCCCAATTCTTCACTAAACTTGATCTTCGCTCGGGCTATCACTAGATACGTATGAAAGAGGCAGACATTCCCAAGACGGCCTTTCGCACTCATGAGGGCCACTATGAGTTTTTGGTCATGCCCTTTGGCTTGTGTAATGCCCCCTCCACCTTCCAAAGCCTCATGAATCATGTCTTCCATCCCTTTCTCCGTTATTTTGTCTTAGTTTTATTTGATGATATCCTCATCTATAGCAAAACTTGGGAAAACCATCTTACTCATGTGGATCAAGTTCTCCATCTACTCTCTCAACACCAAATTTTCCTGAAACAGTCTAAATGTGCTTTTGGTGCCTCAGAAGTAGAATACTTGGGTCATCTGGTTGGCAAGGATGACGTCAGGGTTGATCTGAAAAATATTGAAGCTGTGCAAGACTGGCCGCACCCAAAGACTCTCAAAAGCCTACGTGAATTTCTGGGCTTAACAGGGTATTATCGCAAGTCTGTTAAGAACTACGGAAAGATTGCAGCACCTCTCACTGCACTCCTCAAAAAGAACTCTTTCACTTGGACTCCAGCCGCTACTCAAGCTTTTCAAACCTTGAAGATGACCATGTGCACCACTCCGGTTCTAGCCCTTCCTGATTTCACAAAGACCTTTTTGTTGGAATGTGATGCCTTAGGGAAAGGAATTGGTGTTGTCCTTATGCAAGAGGGTCGACCTTTGGCCTTCACCAACAAGCAACTGTCTGAAAGGAATCAGGGTAAACCCATTTATGAAAAGGAAATGTTGGTTATTCCGCATGTCATTGATTTGGGGTGCCCTTATCTCTTGGGGCAACGCTTTGAAATTAAGACCGACCATCAAAGCCTCAAGTACTTTCTGGAACAACACATTTCCTCCCCGGAGCAACAAAAATGGGTCACTAAGCTCTTTGGATATGATTATGAGATAATTTACAAGAAGGGTAAAGACAATGTAGTGGCAGATGCACTGTCCCGAAAATATGAAGAAGAAGGATCCCTTTTTTCTCTTTCCTTCATTGTACCCGATTGGCTCCAACCTGTGCGCCAGGAATGGCTTCAAGATCCCAAAAGTTCGCATCTGATTCAGCAATTGCAGACCAATGCTCCGGCTCCCCCAGGGTACTTAAATACAAAGGCCGTTTGTATTTAAGTAAACAATCAAAGCTTAAATCCAAGGTACTTTCTGAGCTTCATGCTACACCTACAACGGGGCACTCAGGGTTCACCAAAACATATGACAGGGTCAAACGTTCTTTTTTCTGGGATGGTATGAAACAGGACATCCGTAATTTTTTCGCTAAATGTGAGGTGTGTCAATGCAACAAGGGAGAAACAATCATATCTCTGGGCACACTACAACCGCTTCCGATTCCACCTGCTATTTGGAAGGATATCTTTATGGAATTTATTACCGGCTTACCCAAATCGGGGAATAAATCAGTCATAATGGTGGTTGTGGATCACCTTTCCAAGTATGCTCATTTCTGCGCTCTTCAACACCCATTTACTGCATCCACGATGGATCAAATTTTCATGGACCAAGTCTTCAAGCTGCATGGCATGCCGCACTCTATTGTTTCTGATCGTGACCCAACTTTCACAAGCAATTTTTGGCAAGAACTGTTTAAGCTACAGGGCACCCAATTGCATCTCAGCAAGTGTTTGGAAACATATCTGAGGTGTTTTGCCTCTGAAAAACAACATCAATGGGATCAATGGTTACCCCTAGCCAAATGGTGGTACAACACTTCCTACCATACAGCTACTCACATGACTCCTTTTGAAGCAGTATATGGACAGAAGCCACCTTCAGTTCTCTCATACTTACCGGGTACCTCGAATGTCCAGGCGGTTGACCAAACACTTACAGTTCGAGAGGATATTCTTCGTACCCTTAAAGAGAACTTGGTCATGGCACAAAATCACATGAAGCAACAAGTAGATCAAGGTCACTCTGAACGTCAATTTGAAGAAGGGGATAAGGTGTTTCTGTGACTGCAACCATACAAGCAAACTTCCCTCAAGGCCGAGCATTGTCAGAAGCTAGCGCCCAAATTTTATGGTCCTTATACAGTTCTCAAGCATGTGGGACAAGTCGCATATCAGTTAGCTTTGCCCAGTCAGTCAAAGCTACATCCTGTTTTTCATGTTTCATGCTTAAAGAATGTGATTGGAACTAGGTGCCAAATTCAAACCAACCTTCCAGAATTGGCTGAAGAAGGATCCATTTGGCTATAGCCAGAAGCAGTTTTGGACCAGTGTGAGCATTGCCTGTGTCAGAGAACCATCAAGGAAGTGCTAGTCCAGTGGAAAGATACGACTCCAACAGATGCCACTTGGGAACCAACTACGATTCTGCAACAGTTTCCACATCTCAAGCCTTGAGGACAAGGCTGTTTTTAAGGGGGAGGACATGTTAGGGTCCTAACCCGCACATAGGTAGATCAATATATTCAGATGTAATAAAGGTCAATATTAATAAGGCTTTTCAATAAAATAGAATAAGGCGGATGTAAGAAGACCTAATAGAAGCTTTCGCTTCTAGAAGGATCTTCCTCTAGATGCTTCTCTTGATAGACATATTTAGTATAAAGAAGGGTCGAGGGTATGAAAACCCTAGCTTGGAGATTATTGTAACAAAGCACTGCTCGACTGGAGGTTTCCCCCTCGAAGAGGCCCGTGAACATTGCTTTCTGAATCAAAGTGTTATTTCTATTGTTGTTCTTATATCATTTCTGTGTTATTGTGGAGATTATGCTGGTTATATTATTGTTATTCTTCCATTTCTATCATTTTATTTATGTTATGCATATTTATTATATCTGGTATCTTGCAGAAAATGCATATATTGTTGTTCCTCTGGGGTTGATGATAACCCCTCCCACACCTGCCACCCTACTCTTGTTATTATCCTTTTAAAATGTTGTCTATAGAATTATACCAACGTTAATGGGGAGTTCATTATTTAGGCACACAATTTCATTGAAGAGATTTATGAGACCAATACTAGTATGATTTTGATGTATGCTTTATGAGCACCTCAACAATTTAATTTGTTGTATAGATCCCTTAAAACCTCATCTAAACCATGTGAATCTATAAATTGTAAATCAAATTTTTATCTACTCCATCCCTATCACTTAGATAACTATGTCATGGACATAAATTCTCGATATAACATCATGTTACTTAGGATTATGAAGACACTAGGCCTTGAAATGGCCAATCCATATTTTGCATTACTAATGATAAAGCACACTCTATATAAATTGTTTGAGGCCATTAAGGACCTCATTGTTACCTTTCATTAGTCACCCCACATTACTATGTTGTTACATGTAGTCATGGAAAACATGCAAAAGGCTTTAAGTTGTTTTTTTAAGGGAGTGCTCATCATAGGTTTTGTCTAATTGTTCTACATTTTGGCCTTTTTCATCGGAATTTGACGACATAAATCTGGACGAAATCATATTTTTTGTTGTTTAAATCACATTTCTGAATGCATAAATGGATTCAACATGTTGAAAACCCCTGGGGCACTCGGATTGTACATAATTAGCCACTCAAATCTGCAGATGCAACACTTTCTCGCTAGAGTTTGGGCAAAATTAAATAGAAAAAAATTCCCATAAAAGGGACAAAACGTAGAATGTTTAGACTACAACCTCATCATATATTAAAAATGGATATTATAGCATGGATAGTACCCATTTCCTCTTCCTATATACATATTCCTTGGTGAACATTACATGTGATCCCTTCTATGAGAAACATGTAGAGAAACTCACTAACCTCACCTAATTAGACACATATCTTTTTAGGACATGTGTCTTTTGTCCTATCCAAAGTTGATATTATTCATATTAAAATACATAAAGAAGAAGAAGAATTTTGGTGTTTTAACTTTACATTTTGACGAGGCTAAGTCTAATCATAATTCTACTAGTTATATTTTTCTTATCCATCACAAGAGTATTTCTAACCCTCGGGGTATGAAACTCATGTTACCCATTGTAGATCACATTACCAAATTTTAGGCTTTAGATATTCCTTGTTAATGGGAGTTGATAGGGTTTATGTGCATGAATATTTTGAATTCATTATTAGTTAGGTTAGAGGATTTTAACATGTTTAGGATCTCCACTTAACAATTTACATGGATAAGGCCATTGATTTCCTCTCTCAATTTCAAAGTTTGACATTTTTCTTATGACTTGAAATGAAATTATATTGTAGAATCCTTAGTCCTTGTAGGTGCCTATTCTTGCACTATTGAATATGCCAATGTTAAAGTTATCCTCAAAGCTTTTATTTTATACATCTCTAGTGAAATGAAAGAATTGAAAGACCCCTTTTGCAACATGGATGTCCCTCTAGACCCTAAACCTATTATCAATAAATCCATTCCAAACTTTATATTTGTTGAGGGAGAACTTGATCAATCTACTCCTTAATTCCACTTAGAAGAGTTAGATGAGGAGGATAATCAAAGTGATGCCTCCTTGATTCAAGTCTTAAATGCAATCTTTCAAATGTGTTTTTCTTGATCCACAATTGACGGTATCCAAACATTAATAAAAATACCCTAGATTTAAATATTTCTTTTATCCCCAAAATGTTTGACCTTAAATAATCAATGTTTAATCAATGTTTAATCAATGTTTATTTCATTTATGCGTCTCATATTTGACATTAGGTTGATGACTTAAAACATCGGTTTTACATCAAAGCTACACCATGAACGTAGGTCAAACGTAGATTGACTGTGGATTTAAAAAAAAAATATTATGGAATTACACACTTCATCGACGTGTCTAAAGTCAATTTGGTGTTGAGTTTATTTCAGTTAATTGACATTTAATGAAAAAATGTCTATGTGATTGCAATGGGTTTTGCGACATTTAAGTGATGTTTAAACATCAAATATGCAACATCACAACCTTAACATATTTAAGCGATGTTAAGGAGATTCATATTCAACATTTAGCCAACATTTTCAATGTCGATTTTGCATTGGATTTTGACCCCAAATGTAGTAGTGTGGTTGTGACCTAGTGAATGGGTCGAGAGAAAAACTTGCCCTAAGAAAATTTGCAAAAGAAAAAAAGAAAAAAAGAAAATAAAAATCTCATTGGCCCATGAAAATGCCCAAGAAAGTGTCATGATACCACTTGTAAAGATCCTAAATATGTGAAAGATAAAACCCTTAAACTTTAGAATGACAAATGCATCCACACAATAATAAACCCCAATATTGTAGAGAAAACCCTTAAAATTACTCCTTATGGAATGAATTACTCCACAGTCCATGTTTGTTACAATACATATCCAACATGCCCCATACAATTTTATGCATGTGTATATATACTCTCTCATGAGTACTCATACCACTCTATGCCAACTAGTTCCCTGATAGGTTAGGTAACCGTTGTGATTTTGAGTGTGATTATATACTATATAATCTAATAATTCATGGACTTTAGGCGCTTTCTCGTTCGTTAGGGCGACGAGAAAGGGATTCCTCTTCTCCGTTAGTGGTGAATTCACAAGATCGATCCGGGCCTGTCGTTCCGCCCAATCTCATGACATGGCACATCTGAATGTGATGGTCGGTGAGCATTCCGAGTGGAGTGAGCTACCTACTTCCTCTCCCGGTCGAGCTCTCTCTATATCTATTTCCCGGTCAAGTCGAGCGACCAAATTGAAAGTGATGATTTACATAGATGTGGTACTTACTTATGGGCCAGAAAGCTTTCGGGTGGGGCCTGCCTGGAATTTTGATAAGCCAATTTGGGTATAATAACATATATAATGTGAAATGAAATAGATTATCAGATTTTCCTTTTTTGATGATGGCATACCCAGATTGGATTGGAAAAGGCACCCACTTTGCTTACAACAGATTGAAAAAAACAACTCATTCTATGGTTTTACTTAATAAAAACACCCTTTTTGGAATTGATATTGGAAATCCCTCATTGTTAAGAGAAACTGGCTTTTTTATGTACGTGACCATACCCTTCTATATAGTTTCCCCCTCTGAGAGGCCCTTGCCTGCATCCTGAACCATGGTTCCACCCCCATTATTACATTTTTTTATCCACTGACTATTTAGTGAGCCTAATTCAATGAGTGGCCACATTACATTAATCAATGAGTTCACACTAACTACTTAGTTGTAATGCCACATATATTGGCCTTAGGCAGTTATAAAAATATTGTTTACTCATCTTAGTAATTAAATTCTTAACATTTGTTTGGACTCAATTAGATTGGAATATATATTTGAGATATGTACATATGGAACTAATTATGTGTTGCATAATATTATTTTCACTAGTATATGCTAATGATGATGATAGCTCTTTGATTCGTTTAAACATGCAAGTTAAAATGTCGAATTTAAGTACATGGATACTAGTTCAAAAGTTATGTTGTGAATGCATAGCAGATGCAAGACATAATAAGAATAAACATACATTTCTTAATTAAATGTCAATATAGATATAGATTCTTATATGAAATTTTGATGTATATGCATGGATAAGAGTTAATGGTAAACTAACGTACAGGTTGATGAGCTATGTGATAGCCAAATGACTATAGTGTTAAGCTAACTTGGATGTCCTAGACATCAAGAAGATAGTATATGCTATAAGTTTTACTTATTATTTAAACTATGATTCAAAATATTACTATGATCTGTGATAAGTGCAGTTTTGACAGGATGCACAACTTGCTTGGAGTGGTTGTTTGATGACGTGACTCTAAGAACAATAGTTTCACAATATGGCTTGATGTAGGGCGTTGACCCTAGTTCTATAAGGAGGGATGGAGGTATTGCCCACCTTTTATCCTCTGAAACCTAGAGTCGTGGGAGGGTCGTGTGAAGTCATGCTCCTCTAGACGTGTGATGGCGACTGCTAGTTGCCTGTTGGGGAAGTTTGGTAGAGATGTATGACACTTCCCTTACGGGTTCTATCTGGAGTTAGGTCAGTATAGTTGACGCTCCAGCTTAGTCCAACAAAGGAAAGGATAGGATGGAAGATGGAAGTAGGTTAGGAAGGAAGGATGCTTCGATGCTAGTTGAGAATACTGATTGGGGATTATAGATGCCACTATTGTTTACTCACTTGGCTCCTACCATGTTTAAAACCCTCTTTGATTTCCTATTGATATTGTAAGTGTGATAATGAGTTATCGATGAATTGGTGTAATTTTGTTCGTTAAGATTATTAAATGATGCATTATTTGATCGGTTGTCCTACATGTCTTAGTGATCATATAGGAACTATGCACTAGAGGCAATGGTTGTTTATCGTTATTACATGCATGAGATATGTGTCCGCTAGCTACGCACACATACCCTACCCATGTACACTGGTACAATTAATTAATGTATTAATTATTAAAGTAAATTATTAAATATTTAATTGAATGTTTATTGAATATGTAAATTATATTGCATACAAAATATCTAGAAGCATTAAATACCTTCTTGGCTTTGATAGATGGTGGATATGATGAATTAAATGAGCATGGTGGGGTGTTATGTACATTTTAGGGAAAATTGTCAAATTACGTTTATTAGCTAGCATGAGAAGACAAACTTTTCATTTTATTTATTGTTGTTTAATGCAAGTCATTTATATTTTAGTTTTATTTTAATATTTTCCCAAAAAACTAGATAAGGGAGGTTGATGGATAATAATGAGGGTGGTTGATGAGACTTAAGGAAGGGTGTATGGAAACTTGATAAATAGGGAAGAGAAGTGGTGAGGAAAAAAGGAGGGAGAGGTTTGAGCATGATGAGAAGTTGTGAAATCTTTGGAAGATATATTTCTTATGATGGTTTTCTTTGAGCATTTGTGCTTTGTTGTTCTTGGAGTCACGGGCACGGAGGGCTAAGAAACCGAAAGGTTTCTTGGAGCTAGGAAGTCGGCTAGGCTTCTAGTTGACTGGGAGGATTTCGTTGTTTCACTCTGGGCAAGCGAGAAAAGAATGGTTGGAAACATCTTCCTATTACTAGCAAAGCTACATTGCAATTGATGAGCTTCAATAGACCATGGAGGAGGTATTTTCATTGTTGTTTTGTTGTACTTTTGTTTTAAATCTTAGAGTTAACATATTACTTCTTTCATCATGTTATTTATAGTTATCATTGAACAAATGTAAAAGAGTTGTGGAAATGAAAATAAATGAAATTATGTATTTAATGAGTGACAAATTGCCTAACATCCTAGATGGGTGTTACATTAGTGGTTCACATTTCACAAGTATTGTTGCGTTACATTAATTACCCCCTAGGTATCTTCCTTGATAATACATATCTTCCCTATGCACATCACATATTTGTATATATGTTATTTGTCGATCACCTCGATAAGTTCTCGTTGTTGTACTTGGTACTTTGTTATACATTGTTTCGATTTACACCAATGAAAAAGTTGAGATGACGAAGAAAACAAGGATTCCAACAGGGTTTGACTCAAGAAAGAGGAAGTTTGTGTCAAGTGCTCATGTCAGCACGGTGAGGATGGTGACCAAACAATAGCCTAAATACTACATGAAAAGAGGAGGAAGATTCAATCACCCTATGCTCCTAGATGGAAACATACAAGACTATATATGATGATCATCTACTACTATAATATGACATATGAGATGATACAATATAAGCTTACTTCACATTTTCCCCTTTATTTATAGTATTTTGACAAAATTTCATAATAACTCATTAATTTGCGTCATCTTATTCTTTCCACTTTCATAGTCTAATTTAACCCCTTTATATTTGTAGTATTTTTATAAAATTTCCTAATAACTCATTAATTTGGATCATCTTATTCTTTCCACTTTCATAAGATAGTTTATCACTCACAGTTGCTTCAAAGCATCTCTTCATCAATCCCAAGGATATATTTTTTTTAATTTATGTCTAACTTTTTTCCTTTAAAATGATAAAGATGCAAAATTTCAAATTTCGGATAAGGATGCAAATTTTAAAATTGGTAAAACGAAGATACAAATTGAAAATTGATAAAACATCATTGAATTTACCTTTATGTTTATGAATCCTAAGGTTTTAAATAGTGTATTCAAAGGGTTACTAAACTAAGGTATAGTGCCTTATATTTTTCTTTGATTATTCATGACTTGTGAACCGAGTGAGAATTAACTTGTATGTTGTGTTGGACCAGACATGATTTTTGTTGAGACACTAGATGATATACATGTGTTGGTTCTTTCTTATATATGTGGATATATACCAATAGATTTTTTTTTATTACAAATGCGTATATCATGTGATGAATGCCTAATGAATGAATATATAATCATTAATGGTTTTATATTTCATTTATGATGCATAATATCATAATGTATGAACAACGCTAATTCTTAACAGATGAACAATCTAAAATATGGCACTATGATTGACACTGGATGCAATGTACATGATGAACAGATGAATGTATATTTTATGGATAATTCATATTCTTTATAACATGTGGTTTATGTTAGTTAAGTGGTGGTCATGTGATGACTGATGATTTTGTACATACACTTTTAATAAGATAGTCACTTCATACACCCAAATGGTTGATTTATTTATGGATCTTGTGGGAGCCTATGCCCATAACGAATCTCAGTGTCACCATCCATAATATGGTTAGGGGATGAGATATGCCACAATCACTAATTCTATATTAATTGCTCATTACTTTCCGTGGAATCAACTAGATTGTTAATATTATATTATTAATATTCGAATACATAAGAGATTCATCATGAGGGTCCTATTTCTTTATTGTAAGGAAAAACTAAGAGAGGGGAACGTGTGGTTTCCAATGATAAGGCAATTATTATAATGAAACATTAAGAGGAAAGGAGATAACTGATGGTTACCAATAATAAAAAAAAATCATGATTACAGTGAACTCATTCTACTCAAACTCTTGGGTAATTGAACATATTTACACTCGAGTGCAACATCATTTTAGTACGAGGGTGAGACTCGAGCATAAGGAGGGAAAAACAATAATAAGTATAGGTGGAGTTGATTGCATATTTGGTTGTCCATGTTTTGGATTTTGATTTTTAATATTTAATTTGATTTATAAAGATAATAATAATAATAATTTATTTTTAAGGTTACAATTAAGTCATATATCAAATTTGTGTATGAGATTTTTTTCGTCCAATGATTTGATTGGTAAAGTCTATAGAGGTGTACATATTCTATCCTTTTTTGGATTTGAACTTGTGACCTCTTAGGAGGAAACACATGTTCTTAACCATTAGGCCCACTCATGTTCTTAATCGTTACACGTGCACA
Organism: Picea engelmannii; assembly: GCA_009831015.1. NCBI lineage: Eukaryota > Viridiplantae > Streptophyta > Pinopsida > Pinales > Pinaceae > Picea > Picea engelmannii. Next base: position 37,571 of record ML835403.1, on the reverse strand, counting down.
CCTCACTTGTGCACACTATTACCTTATTAGTAGGTACATTTTTAATCTATATTATTGCTATGAAATTGCATGCAAATTTTGAATATGTAACTTGATTTACAAAGATTATATAATGGTTAGGATTGTTTGGTTCTCTACATCAATAGTGTATATTTGGGACCTATGCATGATAGCTACACGTGAACACCCCACTCGTGCACAATATTACCTTATGAGTAGGTACATTTTTAATCTATATTATTGATATGAAATTGCATGCAAATTTTGAATATGTAACTTGATTTACAAAGATTATATAGTGGTTAGGATTGTTTGGTTCTCTACATCAATAGTGTATATTTGGGACCTATGCATGATAGCTACACGCGAACACCCCACTCGTGCACAATATTACCTTATTAGTAGGTACATTTTTAATCTATATTATTGATATGAAACTGCATGCAAATTTTATATATATATATATATATATATATATATATATATATATATATAATTTGCATGCAGTTAGCATATCCAATTTGTTAGCATATCCAAAGAGGGAAACCATACCAACATTTAAACCAAAAATATAACCAGTTATGACTGTAAACCACAAGAGTTCTATGAGGTTGAATGACAAGGATGGTAGACAATAAAAAAGGATAAACTTGAACATGTGATTAAGAAAATACCCATACAGAGCCGAACCAAAAAAATCGAGTCACTTGCAATCATGGAAGTGGGGCACTTGAGAAGCAGGCAAGAAGGTGTTGGCCTTGGATCCTACATCCAGAGAAGACCCAACTTGCAAAAGACCATCCCGAGTAGCCTGAAAAGAACCACCATTGTGTTAAGCCAGGAAACCATTATAATGAGTAGTCTATTCTGATCTCCCAAAGCCTCTAAGCGTTGCTTAAATTTCTTATAGTTCTAATCCTTTGGAAGCATTCCTTGAGCTACCATGGTCTTAGTTTGCTAGTATAGCTCTAAAGTCCAATAGAATTTGGATTCTCTAGTTCATGTGCAACCAAAGTGCAGAATGATATCCCCCACCTTTGCATGGAACTTTCCATCTTCCTAAGCATCCTGAATAATCTTCACATCCTCTTCCTGAGCTGGCATGGTAGCCTGAGCTTCCTGAAGGACCAATGCAATGAAGAAATCTGCAGCTTCCACTGCAGCCAGGGCTGCACAAGTTTGGTGGACATGAGTCTTCCTTACACAAGCAACGCGAGGAGCCATGGAGGTGTTCAAGAGATGGAACAAATGTGTCAGGTATAAGCTTGAAAAGGCAAAAAAATCGCGTCAAGAGTGAACCAGAGTGTAAGTTTTAAACCTGTCAAGTAAAGCAATGCATATATATTCTTAAGCAAAACAGAAATTAATCAATGGCTCATTCACATAGTACACGGAGATTTATACTGGAAACCCTCAACCAGGGAAAAAATTTCTTATATTCATTATATCGAATTTCACCATTCACCATACAATATATACAATGTTTTTAGGTATTTCGTAGATACCAAAACCCTAATCCCTTAATCCGGGATTAGTTTAGAAAACCGCTAAAAATAGCAAAAACTGCCAAAAAAAAAAAAAAATGGGCCGTTGCGCGTAACCAGGGGGGGCATACCTGGCCCCCCTTGGGACCCCCCTAGGAAGCACCCGATGCACACAACACAAAGAGCACTACTAGAGGGATCATCAGATGTAGTTATCGAACCTGACGCGCCCACACACACACATGCAAAGAATATAACATATACCCAACATTCTCCCACTTGTTGTTTTCTTTGCATCCAGGGGTCCATAGGGTTATATAGTCAACAATCTGGGGCAGCAATGCCCATTGTTACTCTACACCAGGAGAACTTTTCTGTGCTCACAGACTTTGTCAATAAATCTGCAACATTCTTCAAAGTGTCAACCTTTTCCAACAACACCTTATTTTCCTCAACCATGTCTCTCACAAAGTGATACTGAACATCAATATGCTTTGTCTTCGAATGATAAGTTGGGTTATTTACCAGGAAGATTGCACTCTGACTGTCACAATCTAATCTCACTACTTTTTGTACCGACCCAATACCTGAACACAATCTCTGTAACCATATTGCTTCCTTGCTTGCATGATTGGTTGTCATGTATTCAGCTTCTGTAGTTGAGAGTGCTACTATAGCTTGTCTTTTGCTCATCCAACTGATTTCTCCTCCAAATAGGTTAAACACATACCCACTTGTAGATCTTTTGCGATCCAGATATCCAGCCCATTCTGCATCAACAAAGCCATGTATGTCCACCACTCTATCCAATCTTGGTCTTCCTTGGTAGCACAATCCATAATTGGTAGTGCCACGCAAATACCTGAAGACCCTCTTTACTATTTTCCAATGCTCCTTCCCTGGTTTTGACATATACCTGCTCAAAACTCCCACTGCATGTGCAATGTCCGGTCTAGTACATACCATTGCATACATCAAACTGCCAACTGCACTGGCATACAGAACATGGAACATGTCCTCTTCTTCTTCTTGTGTCTTGGGACACTGATCTGCAAATAACTTTACACTTATAGGAATAGGAACATTGACCGGTTTACTTACATGCATATTAAACCTCTACAATATTGTCTCAACATATTTTCTTTGATTCAACCAGAGTTTCTTGTTTGCACGATCTCTTTTAATCTCCATTCCCAGAATGAAGTTAGCAACACCGAGATCCTTCATGTCAAATTTGGAGGATAGTTGCAATTTCACCTCCTTGATAACATCCATGTTATTTCCTACCAACAACATGTCATCAACATACAACACTACATAAATGAAGTGATTACCAACCTGCTTGGAATATACACAGTGATCAACCCTGCTTCTAACAAATCCCAATCCAAGGATGTATGTGTCAAAATTTTGGTACCACATCCTAGGTGATTGCTTTAGACCATATAGTGACTTCTTTAGCTTACATACCAACTCTTTCTTTCCCTTTACTACAAAGCCTTCTGGCTGCTTCATATAGATTTTTTCTTCCAGATCCCCATGTAGGAATGTTGTCTTCACATCCATCTGTTCCACTTCAAGATCAAAAGTAGCATCAATAGATAAAAGAAATCTAATAGAAGTTAACTTAGCAACAAGAGAAAAAATCTCACCAAAGTCAATTCCCTCTACCTGGGAATAACCTTTTTCTACTAACCGAGCTTTGTATTTCTCCACTTTTCCTTCTGCATTAAACTTCTTCTTAAACAACCATTTGCTACCAACAGATTTTCTTCCAGCTGGCAACTCAACTATATCCCATGCCTCATTCTTATTCAAGGCATCCATTTCTTCAACCATGGCCTTCTTCCAGAGTTTACTATCCTCTGAATTCACTGCTTCCCTGACAGTTCTGGGATCATCATCAGTAATAGATAAAGCAAAATTGGAACGGAAATCAGGTGGAATATACCTTTTTGGTTGCCTTCTTTCTCTCATTGATCTCCTCAATACTAGGGTATGAGGTTCTTCTTCTTCTTCTGCTTCATCTTCTTCAGATGATTCATATTTTGCATCATCCAACTCTAGCTCTATTTTCTCAGGTTCGTCTTGCCTTGGTAGGAATTCTTGTTTGGACACATCTTTTACCTCTCTAAAAACAACATCCCGACTATAAACAATCTTCTTAGTTTATGGGTTCCAAAGATTATAACCTTTCACACCATCTTTATAACCAATAAAGATACACTTTTCAGCTTTTTTTATCTAGCTTACTCCTATTTTCCTTTGGAACATGTACATAAGCATCACAACCAAATACTCTAAGATGTTGAAGAGAGGGTTTCTTTTTAGTCCATACCTCGTGTGGAGTTTTGTCATCCAACGTTGATGAAGGTGATCGATTGACCAGGTAACATGTTGTACCCACTGCCTCTGCCCATAATTCTTGTCCTAACTCGGCACCACTGAGCATGCTCCTTGCTTTTTCCATCAGTGTCATGTTCATCCTTTCTGCAACTCCATTCTGCTAAGGAGTGTATGGAGTAGTCTTCTGCCTTGCTATACCACACTTCTTACAGAATTCTTTGAATTCATTTCCACAGAATTCTCCACCATTATCTGTTCTTAATACCTTTATTTTCTTCTCTGTCTGATTTTCTACCAGAGCCTTAAACTCTTTAAATTTATCAAATACCTCAGATTTCTTTCTAAGAAAATAAATCCATTTGTTCCTTGAGAAATCATCTATGAATAGAACATAATACACATACTTACCTAGTGATGGAATAGGTACACGTCCAAACACATCACTGTGTATCAACTCTAAGATCCCCTTAGCTCTTGTAGCAACAGATGGGAATCTTACTCGATTTTGTTTACCATATATGCAATGTTCACAGAAATCAAAATCTAGAGTGCAATTAGACATACCTTCAACCATGCCTTTACCGTGTAGTGTTCGAAGGCCCTTTTCTCCAATATGCCCCAGTCTTTGATTCCACAGCATGGTCTTCTTTTCAGGGACAATATTGGTCTTGTCTTCTTTATTTGTCTGCTCAAGGACAATATAACTATTACACCCATTAGTATAAGTGCTTCCCAACAACTTGTATAGAGTTCCACACCGAAATCCCCTCATCAACACCATTTCTCCTCATACCATCTTGCAAGTGTTCTTTCCAAATACTGTATCCACTCCTGCATCATCCAACTTGCTTACAGATATTAGGCTCCTGGCTAGTTTTGGAATGTGAAAAACCCCATGGAGAGTTCTAATCCTTCCATATTTTAGCAACAACTTAACCTTCCACGTCCCAAGATTTTGGTTGTCGAGTCATCTCCTAGGAATACATCACCACCATTGTATTTTTCATATTCAGAGAACCACTCCCTGTGAGGAGTCATATGGTATGACGCACCTGATTCGATCAACCACACATCACGGTCTGCATGTGTACTTGTAGATGCCAAGTAAACATCACCTCCTTCAATGGAGTTTTTCGCCTCTGGGGAAGAGGTACTATCAGATCCCTTTGGTTTATCAACCTTCTTAGACTTGCAATGTTTCTTATAATGCCCTGTTTTACCACACTTCCAACATTTCCTCAAAGATTTTCTCGGAGACTTAGATCTAACTGTAGATTTAGGTCTCCCCCCCGAAGAATTACCAGGATTCCTGTCTTGGGTACGCCCTCTTACAAATAAAACATCTGTGCTATGACCATCCATGCTTTTCTGCCTCATCTCTTCAGATAACAAAGACACAACTACATCCTCATACTTCAATGTAGATTGAGTGGTACTACCAATTGCTACAACCAGATTATCCCAAGAGTCTAGCAAAGAACATAGCAAAGTAATACACTTATCTTGTTTTGCAATCGTAATATTAACATAGACAAGTTGACTTACCAGAGTATTAAAGGCATTTAGATGTTCTGTCACAAAATCTCCATCTTCCATCCTAAGATGATACAACTTCTTTTGAAGAAACAACTTGTTTACCAGGGACTTTGATTGATACAAATTCCCTAACTTATCCCATAGTTCCTTGGCTGTAGATTCTCTCGAGACATTCAACAACACCGAATCTGCCAAGCAGAGTCGAATAGTGCTCCTTGCTCTTCTTTCCAACTTCTCCCAATCTTTCTTTGACATACCAGTAGGTGGTGTACTAGTAGGTTGTGTACCAGTCGACTGTGTGCCAGTAGGCTGCGTACCAATAGGCTATGTACCAGGATCCACAACAATCCATTGTTCTTTGTCTATAAGAAGGTCCTCCATCTTGAGCTTCCATAGCTCAAAGTTTTTACCGTTGAAATTCTCTATCTTGATTCTAGAAGAGCTCGTCGTTCCTCTTTCTACACTCAAATCTCCACTACAAAAGCTCCCACTAAACCCAGGTTTATCACAGACCCAAGATAAACTTGATCTATCAAGACCAAGCCAAACCCTCAACAACAAAGGCGTCCCTCTGAAGCCAAAAATGAGCTCTAATACCACATGTAAGTTTTAAACCTGTGAAGTAAAGCAATGCATATAGATTCTTAAGCAAAACAGAAATTAATTAATGGCTCATTCACATAGTACACAAAGATTTATACCGGAAACCCTCAACTGGGGAAAACCTTTCTTATATTCATTATATCGAATTTCACCATTCACCATACAATATATACAATGTTTTTAGGTATTTCGTAGATACCAAAACCCTAATCCCTTAATCCATGATTAATTTAGAAAACCACTAAAAATAGCAAAAACCATTCAAAAAAAAAAAATCGGGGCGCTACCCTGAACCCCGTTAGCCCTGGGCTACTGCCTGTCGGCGAACGTTGCGCGTAATCAGGGGGGGGCATACCTGGGACCCCCCTAGGAAGCGCCCGACGCACATGACACAAAGAGCACTACTAGAGGGATCATCAGACACAGTTGTCGAACTTGACGCACCCACACACACACATGCAAAGAATATAACATATACCCAACACGAAGTTCGAATAGAAGCCAACAACAAGGGTTGGAATGGGCCAATGAATGCCCCTGTGTCGTGCTTAGCCAACAAACGAACATCATGATGGCAAGAGCGAAATGTACACATATACCATAACCACTATCAATCATGAAAGACAACTTAACTCTGGATTGTCTGAAGATCAGTATGTCGGTCCTTTCCTATCTTCTCCCGCTATGCAAATTGAATGCCCCTTCATCTAGCATAATCTCTCTCATGTGGGAGTGACATGTCTAACAAGACAAGACATGCTACCACCACATTCTCACCATTGTCCTCCTTTGTACCAAGTGGCACTCGATCCAATGAAATATTTTCATCTTACTTTAGTTGTGTCCTTGGTGGTAGATTTTAGGGAGGAAGAAAAGGTGATTTGGGGGTTTCACTTCACCACTTGTTTGGCTAGGAGAGAACTATGGTGATTTCGATGGTTATTCATAAGTATTTATTAGGGTAGAAAGGGGGGATTTTGGAGCTATAGTGAGAGGGAGAGCATTGGTATAGACTTGGTGATTGTGGTCATGTGAGCCTTCAACTAGTTGGTTGAACGGATTAGGTTGGGAGGAGAGTCCTCTTATCCTCGATAATTGGCTAATTCTTGAAATATATTGTTGATTTGGCTAATGGACTTGTTGTAGGAAGGGAGCATGAAAGAAGTAATAGCATAACAAATTCTGCATATTAATTTCTAGGTATTTATCTAATTTGTTAATTTATGATAAAATTTGTTGTTAGAAAAAAAATGAATTCTAAAATATGTTTACATCATTAGTTATATTTATATTTTGATTTACTCCTTTAAAGTTTTTTAATATAGCTAAATTTTAGTTGTAAAATAATTGAATCAAAACCAAAATTTCACTTAAATATCTTTAATCGGTTTACTTAATTAAAAGGTAAGGATATAAATTCATGTGTTTTTTCAAAGTATGAAATTGTGTAGGGCTTCCAAATTTTATTAGTTAGACAAGTAAGATCTTACATGCTAGAATTTGACTTAAAATTCAAGAAGTTATATTTACAATAAAAAAATTCTTCAATAAAAATTTTAACCATTAAGAGAAGAAGTACGTATTAATTGTCCTTGGTGCAACACCCAAGGAAAAAGGCACCACATGGTTGATTGCAAGTTTGAAATTCATGAATATATTTGTATGGGATATGATCAATGATTATGGACTTAATAGCTTGGCAAATTTATACCATAGAGTTTGGAAATTGTGATTAAATTTGAATTAATTTTTTTTTTTGGAGTTATATAATGTTGCTATTCCATTTCAACTACAAATTTTGTAACATATATTTTCAAAATTGGAAAAGAAATATGTGGAAATTGTGATTAAATTTGAATTAATTTTTTTGGAGTTATATAATGTTGTTATTCAAATTTAACTACAAATTTTGTAACATGTTGATTTATTTATATTCATATTTTCAAAATTGGAAAAGAAATATGTGGATAGATGTAAATCTTAAAGACATTGATAAATTTTGCAAATTAAAAGTGCAACTTATCTCATATTTTTGTTCACCTTTATTATTTGTTTGTTACTATTTCTAACTTTATTATTTATGTGTTGGACTGTCTCTAAATGTAGTGTAGGTAACATCTAGATGTAATGTAGGTAATATTGTTTGTGAATGAAATCCCATATCTCTAGCAAGATTTGTTGGAGTTTTCTTCATAGGGTGGAGTGAGTTAGTAATATATATATATATATATATATATATATATATATATATATATATATATATATATATATATATATATATT